>VCAZ01000136.1:7500-226502 GCA_005784505.1 Bagarius yarrelli | reverse complement strand
TGTTGATGAGAGGTACGAAACAATAACTTCACATTCCAGACCACAGCAGCCCAGCAGCTTTTCCAGTGAGCAATGACAATAATAATACATTTCTGACCTTCGGTGGGAAATAGTTTTTATTGATGCTCAAAAATAATGTAGAAGTAAGCGAAGGCGGATTAAAGCTGTGACAAAGTATTCTGTAATTAAGGCGAAGCAGAACTTGGAGTAGAATCTAAATACAGAAGTTTATTTACACAGTCATTTCTCATACAAAAGCATGAACAGTAAAGAGGGTGACACAGGAGAAGATTTTCTAATCTCTTCTGTTCAACACACACACAATGACATTTTAAACACACTCAGATGTTTTTATAACAGTTAAATCTATCTTTATTTTCTACCTCTTAGGATAAGTTTCTTTAAAAACTCACTTTATTTTAACATTATAAATACAGCCATTATTTAAGTAGGAATAAAATAAATTTCAATCTTGTTTTAATTTATATATAGATGTTCTACAGTAGAAAAACTTTAGTGTAGTGTTATAAACCTCATGAAGGGAACGGAAACATTGTGTCGAGTGACGACACTAGGGGTCACGTTTTGGGAGCCCGAATACCTCTGATCTAATTTGAAAAGGCCAATAAAATTGGACGAGCAGAATTTGCATAGCCGGTAATTCCCTGTACTTCTGGTATAAATAAACCGGCTGCGATACTGCTCATCGTTCTGTCCTGAGGAGCCTAATGACGACTCCCCAGGGGCAGCCCAGTGCAGTGGCATGAGGGACACAATGTCTTCGTTCCCTCCATCAGGAAACAAGGGTTACCATAAGTAACCAAGACGTTCCCTTTCTGTTGCTCACTCTGACTTTGTGTCGAGTGACGACACTAGGGGTCCCTATCCAACACGCCACTGCTGCCGGGCTGCGTCAGGGGTCTACCGAAGGTAAGTGCCGACCAGTGCATTGAAGCGCAACCTTACTCAATCTCAGCAGCCTGGGATCCTACCCCCCTCCCACAAGGGGGAGGGCTAGCTTAGGCAAAATCCACAGCGTTAGCCTTTTCATATCCCTTACCTCATATATGTACATGTCACGCTGGAAACCACGTGCTGGGACCAGGCCCCTCCCAGGGGACAGGAGCCCTATGGAGATCACATCTTGCCATCTGGGGGGGTTAGTATGTGAAGAGTCACCCAAGGACCGACACAAGGCAGTACTACTTAGGAAAGGCCCCACGGTGGGCTCCGCACCAGGGGGAGACAACCAGACCTGGAGACCCAAGACCTAGAAATCTTCCAGGGAGACGGGAACACTGTACTGGGAACACTTACCTCAGTGGTAAAACACACATGGGGCCACCAGAGGAGCCACTACATGTGGAACTAACCTAGTTAGGGAGGAACCACCAAGCTCTGGTCTCCCCCGGGTAGTCCCTCTGCTGGACTGGCTAGGGGGGCAGCTTGATGGAAGCATAAGAGGCGGTTCTGTGTCTGGAATGGACCCATGCAAGACCTAAGTGGCGCAATCCTACCCAAAAAGCTGCACAAAGCAGCTTTACAATTGAAGAAATTATGAAACAGAATTAAACAGAAATCAGTTTGTCCCTGATGAGCAAGCCGGGGGCGACGGTGGCAAGGAAAAACTCCCTGAGATGAGATAGGAAGAAACCTTGAGAGGAACCAGACTCAAACAGGGAACCCATCCTCATTTGGGTGAAAACAGGTAGCAGGGCTCATGAGGTTACTTTGTTGGTGGTGTAAACAACTATAATCATTAGTCCTTAGCGAGCAGCCGGAACGTCTTTATGGCGAAGTGGATCGTCCTAGATCGCCTTGGTGATGCATCATCAGCTGGGCAGGTCGCAGGGAAGGGTCCCACAGGACGGGGTCGGAGGTGGGGTCTGGATCACCGGCAGCTCCGTTGTGGCGTAAGTAACTCAACAGTGAGAGAGAGAGAGAGAGAGAGAGAGAAAGAGGGAAAGGAAGGCAAAAAGAGGAAAACAGTTAAGTGACAATTGTAACACATGGTTTTGGATTGATTAATGATATGTAGAGTGCAAGGATGGACTCCGGCAAGACTAACTAGGTCAGCATAACTAAAAGGAGACCAGAGGGAAACACAGACATGAGGGCTCCCTGATATGTTAAGCAACCAGCCGCTCTATCATCAACCACCGCATCATAAGGAGGGAGGACAGCATCTAAACATACCAGATCACCATAATACTACACCCAGGAGTCCCCCAGATGCTCCTTTATCTAAGGGGAATCAAATGAAATGCTTGATTAAAAAGTTGTTTTTAACCTGGACTTAAACACTGAGACTATGTCTGATTCCCGAACATACATAGGGAGGCTATTCCATAGCATTGGCGCTCTGTGAGAAAAGGCTCTGGCCCCTGCTGTAGTTTTTATATGCGCGGTACTGACAGGCAGCCTGCATCCTTTGATCGAAGTAGGCGTGGCGGAACGTAAGACACTAGAAGTTCGCTCAAGTACTGCGGTGCGAGACCATTTAGAGCTTTGTAAGTTAAAAGTAGTATTTTTAAAATCGCTGCGGTGGTCTCACTGGGAGCCAATGCAGTGTGGATAGACTGGTGTGATGTGCTCGTACCTTTTAGTTTTAGTGAGGACTCTCGCTGCTGCGTTCTGGACTAGCTGAAGTTTATTAATGCACCTAGTTGAACGTCCAGACAGTAAAGCGTTACAGTAATCCAGCCTGGATGTGATAAACGCATGAACTCATTTTTCGGCATCAGTAATGACAGGATATTCTTATTTTAGCGATATGTTCTGAGATGATAGAATGCTATCCTGCTATATTGTCGCAATGGGCTTCAAATGAGAGATTGGAGTCTAAAATCACACCCAGATCTTTTACTGTTTTGCACTCGGTGAAACAGAAAGACTGTCTAGGGTTAAGGTGTGATCAGGAAGCTTATTTTAGCTACCTGTGGTCCTAGAACCAGAACCTCCGTCTTGCTAGCATTAAGGAAGAGTAAATTGCATAACATCCAATCTCTTACTTCCTTCACACATTGCTCAATTTTATTAAACTAGCCTTTCGCATCAGGCCTGATTGAGACGTATAACTGTGTGTCCATCAGCGTAACAGTGGAAACTGATATCATGCTTACGAATTATGTTTCCCAGAGGCAGCATGTAAAGAAGAAAAGAAGTGGGCCTAAAACCGAGCCCTGTGGAACACCATACTTTACAAGGGAGCACGCAGAATAATCACCATTTAAATCTACAAACTGGTAACGATCGGTTAATAGGACCTGAGCCACACAAGAGCTGTTCCTTTAATTCCATAATAATTTTTCTAATCTGTGAAGAAGAATATCGTGATCTATAGTGTCGAAAGCCGCACTAGGTCAAGTAATATAAGCACGAGACCAGCCTTGGTCGGATGCCAGTAAGAGTTCATTACTACTTTGACCAGTGCCGTCTCTGTGCTGTGGTGAGGCCTGAATCCTGATTGATAAAGTTCGTGTATGTTATTTCTTTGTAAATATGAACATATTTGATGCGCTACTACCATTCTCTAATTTTAGAGATAAACGGAAGGTTAGATATCGGCCTGTAGTTTGACAGCTCATTTTGGTCAAGGTCAGATTTCTTAATTAAAGGTTTAATCACTGCTATTAAAAGATTTGGGAACATACCCCCATGCTGAGAGAAGAGTTAACTATTTTCAACAGGGGTCTGGATACTGCCTGTACAATTTGCTTAAGAAAGTGTGTTGGTATAGGATCTAACACACAAGTTGATGGTTTTGTGGAAGAGATGAGTGCGATTAGGTTTTTCTCTTCCAGAGGAGTGAAATTTTCTAAATTCTGATCTGATGCGGTTAATTGTTCATCAGAATCATTCAAAAGGTCTGGTTTAAAGCGTGAATTTTTTCTGCCTAAGGTTGCAATTTTATTATCAAAAAAGTTCATGAAATCCTCACTGCTGCTGTCAGTTATGGTGCAGGTTTCTGAGGTCGTCTTATTCCTAGTTAATTTTGCGACGGTGTCAAATAGAAATCTAGGATTATTTTTATTATTTTCAATAAGGTTAGAAAGATACATCTAGTTACACTAAGAGCTTTTTTATAAGCTAGAATTCCCTCTTTCCATGCTGCCTGGAAAGCCAGCAATCTAGTTTGGCGCCATTTACGTTCTAGTTTACGGGCTCTCTGTTTTAAAGAGCGTGTGTGTTCTTATACCATGGAGAGAGTTTCTTATCTTTAATTTATTTTTCTTTTAACTGGAGCCACGTTATCTAATGTAGAGCGGAATGCGGCATCTATATTCATCGCCTGCTCGAGTTCTGTTGGATCAGACGGCGATCCAATGACAGAAGACAAGTCTGAAAGACAATTAATAAAGCTTTAAGCAGAAGTTGATCTAAATTTACGTTTAAAGTGGTAGCGCGGTGCTACATGTGCACTATTAGCATGACGCATTTTAAACGATATAAGATGGTGATCAGAAATAATTTCGCACTGAGGAGTTGTTACTATATTACTTATACTTATTCCGAGAGATAGTATTAAATCTAACGTGTGACCTGCTTTATGAGTGGGTCCTATTACACACTGATTTACTCCCACTGAGTCGAGTAAAGACATAAATGCTGTTCTCAGCGGGTCGTCTGAGTTTTCAAAATGAATATTAAAGTCTCCAGCAATTAACGCTTTATCAGCGGAGACAACCAGGTTAGACAGAAAATCTGCAAATTCACAAAGAAATTCAGAGTACGGACCTGGGGGTCTGTAAATAAGAACTAGAGAAATCGATTGACTCTGCTTATTATTTGTCTCTGCAGATGTAAGGTTACTGTAGAGAGCTTCGAATGAATTAAAATTTCGTCCGTGTTTCGGTACAATAGTTAGATTATTATTATAAATAACTGCGACGCCTCCACCTCTACCATTAGGGCGAGGCTGATGTATATGTAGCTGAAAGCTGGAGGACTAGCTTCATTTAATGCTACATACTCGTCCGGTTTAGTCCATGTTTCTGTTAAACATAAAATGTCAAAATCCAGATCTGTGATCATTTCATTAACCATAAGCGCTTTAGAAGTAAGAGATCTAATGTTTAACAGCCAGCTTCAGATCAGAGTGCAGGCTGTGTGTTCAGTATTCCTCTGATTACTAATATTATAATTAAATTAGTAAAGCAAACTTTTGGGGTTTTTCTATATTTATATTGTATAGCTTGGGGAACAGACACAGTCTCAATATTATGGACCCTGAGTGACGACTCTGTGCAGCTAGCAGACAGTCGCATTAGCCTGTTGGTCTGCTGCTTGGCCTGGGCTCTGGGTAGTCAACGATTAACTAGTCCTATTCTAAGACTATGAGCTATGTTACAAGAAAGGATAGCGGCTCCTTCCCCGGGTGGGATGGACCGTCCCGTCCTAACAGGCCAGCTTTGCCCTCAAAAGTTTTTTCCAATTGTCGATGTAGCCCACACTGTTTCGGAGCACCACCTGGACATCCAGCGTTCAGTGACCATAACCTGCTGTAAGCTATGTCACCACGTCGCATTGGTATGGGGCCAGAGCATACTACGACATCAGACATCGCCTTCGCTAATTTAAACACCTCTATGAAGTGAGCCTTACAAGTTTCTGACTGTCGAAGGCGTATATCGTTAGCACCAGCATGAACCACTATCTTTGAAAACCTGTGCTGGCCTACAGCCCTAAGATTATCTGCTATGTCCGGTGCTCTGGCTCCTGGCAAACATCTACTACTGCCACTGGCGCCCCTAAAGGTCTAGCTAATTTCACGTGCCTCACTATGGAATCTCCAATAACCAGAGTACCTTCAGGTTTCTCAGTGGGTGCTTCACTGAGGAGGGCAGATCTATTGGGCACGTGAAGCGTAGTGGCGTGCTCCGGTGGGTTAGCCTTAGCTTTAGCCTTAGCCGAAGCCTTAGCCGTAGCTTTGGCTGCGCGAGTATGCCGCCGAGTCGTCACCCATTCGCCCCGCTGTGAGGGCTCTAATGCCGGAGTCGGGGGCAGGCTAGCTACGCCTGTAGCATCCAGACTCGCCGCTGCGGGGAGCTAATCGCTTCCTTGCTAACCCTCTCTAAAGTCTGGATGCGTTCCTCTAAGACTAGGATCTTCTCCGCCAAAGTGCTAACTAACAAACATTTATCACAAATAAAATTATCGCTAATGGCGGAAGAAGACTCTCTAAACATCCTGCACTCTACACACTGAATGAGCTGAAAGTTTGCCATTTTACGTACCGTAAGTTGCTGATTTGTTTGTTTTCTTTAGTTCGTCGCTCGCTGTGCTCTCGTGCTCGCTCGCTGTGCTCTCGTGCTCGCTCGCTGTTCTTCTCGTGCTCGCTCACATGGGTTCCAGCTGTAGGTGGATGAATGTATGTTGATGTTAATGAATGTTTTGGGAGTAGCCCAACCTGCCACTCTACATATGTCCGCTAGTGAAGCCCCATTCACCAGGGCTGATGTGGCGGCAACCCCCCTGGTGGAGTGAGCCTTTACCCCCAGGGGGCAGGGTAGACCTCTGGACTTGTAGGCCTCAAGGATCGCTTCCACTATCCAGTGGGAGATCCTTTCTTTGGAGACGGTGTCCCCTTTCTGCCTTCCTCCGTAGCAGATGAAGAGCTGATCAGAGCGTCTAAAGCTCCATTTGTGGTCCAGGTACGCCCTCAGGGCCCGTACCGGACACAACAAAGGCAGGTCGGGATTCCCCTGCTGAGGGGAAATAATAAGGGTGACAGATCTCTTAAGTCCTCCTGTTCGCATCCAGAGACCACACATGGAGCCTCCAGAGATCCAGGCGTGGGTGCCATATCGTGCCCCTGCCCTGGGAGAGAAGGACTCTCCTCAGGTGAATTGGCCAGGGGGGTGCTACAGCCAGCAGGACTAGTTCAGAGAACCAAGTCTTGCTGGGCCAGTAAGGCGCCACGAGCAGCTGCTGCTCCTGGTCCTCCCTGACCTTGCACAGAACTTGTGCCATGAGGCTAACTGGGGGAAAGGCGTACTTGCTCAGTCCCTTGGGCCAGCTGTGTGCCAGTGCATCCGTGCGAGGGTGCCTCGGACAGGGAATACCACAACTGGCAGTGAGTCGATTCTGAGGAGGCGAACAGATCCATCTGTGCCTGGCCAACCGCCTCCAAATCAGCTGGACTGTCTGTGGGTGGAGCCTCCACTCGCCCCCGAGTAGTATCTGTCATGAGAGCATATCTGCCACACGATTAAGGTTGGCTGGAATGTGAGTGGCATGCACAGATTTGAGCCTGTGCTGGCTTTACACCAAGAGCTGGGACATGCGACGGGAGCATACTACACCTTGATGGTTGATGTAGGCCACCGTTGCAGTGTTGTCCGATCGGATCAACACGTGTTTGCCCTGAATCATGGGCCGAAACCTCCTCAGGGCTAACCACACTGCCAACAGCTCGAGGCAATTGATATGCCACTGCTGCTGAAATTGCTTTAGGGGGACCACAGAGCTGCGTTTGAGAGAGCTCACACATCTCAGCCCTGCCTGGCGAGAGCCGGGAGAGCCGAGCCCTCATCCCAACCAAATCCAAATGGATACCGAGAAAAGAGATACAGGGAGAGTTTGCTATTCTTCCAGTTGACCTGAAGCCCCAACTGGGCAAGGTGGTGGAGCACCCTGTCCCTGTACACAACCACAACCTCTCGTGAGTGAGCTAGGATTAGCCAGTCGTCGAGATAATTAAGGATGCGTATTCCCGTCGGAGGGGGGCTAAGGCAGCCTCCACGAGCTTTGTGAAGACACGCGGGGACAGGGACAGCCCGAAGGGAAGGACCTTGTACTGGTATGCACGACCTTCGAAGGCAAACCACAGAAAGGGTCTGTGTCTTGAAGAGACATGGAAGTATGCATCATTCAGGTCTACAGGCACCAATCCTGGTACATTACACACGTTAAAATGTGTTTGAGGGTTAGCATCTTGAACGGGAACCTGTGAAAAACCCGGTTCAGCGTTCTCAAATCCAGGATCGACAAAACAGGAAGTGAAACAAAACAAACTTGCTAGGCTATCTTAGCTAGCTGGCATAGCACAATTTAGCTGGCGAGCATAGCTTAGCCTAGATATAAAACAATAAACATGAAACAAGCAAAACAAAACCTTACATACCCCCTCCCCCACTTTAACCTAACCAACATCTTAAGAAGCGGAGGTGGTCAAGAGGTGGGATGGCAGGCTAGGCCTATGAAGCCCGCAGAACTCCAGTGTGAAACCCTTAATGGCCTGAATGGTAAAGCAGATCGGGGTGCCTTTGTGGGGATGGCCCACGATCCGGCTCAGTCGCCAGGACAGTACGTTCTAGTCCTGGTCCCGGTTCTGCAAGAGAGTCCATACTCTAACCAGCCGCCCCCCGCCCCTTCAAAAAATATTTATTGGGTTTTAAATTTAAATAGTGGGTACGGCATGGCAGGCATGGTGTAAGCAGGCTTGGCAGACGTAGTGTGATCAGGGGACCATAGCGCTGCCACTGGATCTGTAAACCATGGCGGGACAGGCAGCTCAGAGGACCATAATCAATGTATTCCTGGGGTGAGGTTGCATAATCCACAAATCTCCAGAACATAATCCCTAATAGAGGAGTTGCCCTGACGAAGGTGAAGCACAAGCTCAAACTCTTGGTTCAAATTGGTGGTGACATTTAGAACCCATCTGCAGTTTATTTACAGTGACCCTATACAAGAACACCAGACAAACAACAAACAATAACTAAACTTAACTTGATGGAACAGGAACAGGAACATAAATATGAACACGAACATGACCAAAAACATGACCATATAGCAAAACCAGATGCATGAACAGGTAGTCTCCACAGTGGTACATAGACGAACACAAACAATAATCCACACCAGACAGGGCTCATTAACACATCAAGACACACCTGAACCAATGAACAACACAGGACAACTAATAAAAAGACACAATGACAAAGGGAATCACATGACAGGAAGACAAAACAAACTGCATAGGCTATCTTAGCTAGCTAGCATAGCATAACTTAGCTAGCTATCATAGCATAACTTAGCTAGCTAGCATAGTTCAGCCTAGACATAAAACAATAAACAATAAACATGAAACAAGAAAAACAAAACAGAACATGAAAACCTTACACCACCACTGCATCATATACCAAATATACCAATTTTATTCTAATACTTTTAGAGATCAACTGTATATTGATTTATTTTACATTTTTACACAATACGCACAATATGCAAAATTAAAAAAATCAGGTGAAATGATGGGGTCAAATTAATAGTCGCCTTTACCTCTCCTAATAAAATTAAATGTGATTTCATGAATATTGTATTTCATATTTTGGTATACGAGGAAAGCTCTTGCCACCTACACAACTGTATTTATGAAAGGCCTCAATACAACAAGAAAACCTTTTAAAAGCGATTTCACCCACCCACAACCAGAGGTAAACAGCGAATCATCTGTCTCCACCTAACCCTATTCTCTACATCCTCTTAACTCACTAACCTTATGTCCTTGTTTATCACATCCATGTACCTCCTCTTTGGTCTTCCTCTTTGTCTTCTGCCTGGTAGCTTTATTTCTAGCATCCTCCTACCAATATATATTTACTAGCCCTTCTCTGAACATGTCCAAACCACCTCAATCTGGCTTCCCTGACTTTCTCCCAAAAACATCTAACATAAGCCGTTCCCCTGATGAACTTGTTCCTAATCCTGTCCAACCTCGTCACCCCTAAAAAAAACCTCAACATCTTCAGCTGTGCTATTTTCAGCTCTGCCACCTGTTTCTTCCTCAGCGCCACTGTCTCTAAACCATACATCATAGCTGGTCTCAACACTGTCTTGTACACCTTCCCCTTGATTCTAGCTGACATTCTCCTGTCACACATCACTCCTGACATGTTTTTCCACCATTTCCAACCTGCCTGTACTCGTTTATTTATCTCTTTTACACACTCTCCATTGCTCTGGACTGTCGAGCCCAAGTACTTAAACTCCTGTACCTTCTTCAGCTTTTTACCCTGTAATCTTACTGTTCTACATCCCTCTCTTTCATTCAAACACATGTACTCTGACTTGCTACGACTGACCTCTTCTCTCCAGACCAAACCTCCACCTCTTCATATTTTTCTCGACCTGCTCCCTGCTCAATGTCAATTGCAAACAGCATTGTCCAAGGAGATTCCTGCCGGACCTCATCTGTCAACCGATCCATCCAGCAAACAAAAGGCGCTCAGAGCTGATCCTTGATGCAGTCCCACCTCCATTTTCTGATCTACTGCACACCTTACTAATGTCCTGCTCCTCTCATACATATCCTGCACCACCTTGACATACTTCTCTGCTATTCCTGACTTCCTCATACAATAGCACAGCTCTTCTCTTGGTACCCTGACATATGCATCTACAAAAACACAATGCAGCTTCCTATTAGCATTCTCAGAGCAAAGATTACATCTGTAGTGCGCTTTCTGGGCATAAAGCCATACTGCTGGTCACAAATATCTATTACTCTTCTTAACCTAGCTTCCACTACTCTTTCCCATACCTTCATTGTGTGACTTATCAACTTTATGCCTCTGTAGTTGTTGCAACTCTGAACATCACCCTTGTTCCTAAAGAAAGGGACCATTACACCCCTCCTCCATTCCTCAGGCATTTTCTCACTCACTAAAATCCTGTTAAACAATCTAATAAGAAATTCCTTCCCTAGTGTCTAACCTAATGTACAACTTATCATATGCCTTCCGCTTGGCCTTAGCCACTTCCCTCTTCACTTTCTGCTGCAAATCCTTATATTCCTGTCTGCTTTCCTCAGTCCTTTCCATGTCCCACTTTTTCTGGGCTAACCTCTTCCTCTGTATACTATCCTGAACTTCCTAATTCCACCCCCAAGTCTCCTTATCTTTTTTTCTCCTTCCACATGACAATTCTTCACAGTATTATTCCTTTTTTAGCTTCCACTATTTGGTTTTCTTCTCTACCTTTGATCTCTTCTTCTTCCAGACCCGAGATCTTTATCTTACACACCACCATTCTATGCTGTCTGGCTACACTCACAACTTTACAGTCACTAATCTCTTCAGAGCACTTCGTCTGCATAAAATGTAATCCTGTGCTCCTTCCTCCACTCTTATAAGTCACTATATGCTCCTCTCTATTTTGGAAAAAAGTATTTACCACAGCCATCTCCATCCTCTTAGCAAAGTCTACTATCATCTGTCCTTCACTGTTCCTTTCCCTGAATCCAAACCTGCCCAAAACTTCCTCATCTCCTTCGATCCCCTCACCAACATGCCTATTAAAGTTTGCGCCTATTACTACTCCCTCTCTTGTGGGAATACTCACAATTAGCGCATCTAACTCATGCCAGAACCTCTCGTAACCACTTACAGCGTAACCACTTACAGCATTCACCATAAGCCCTTGAATTTTTAACTTTAGACTCCTCACCCTGTCTGACACTCTTTTCACCTCCAGAACATTCTTCACAAACTCCTCTCTCAGGATCACTCCTACCCCATTTCTTCTCCTATTCACAGCATGATAAAACAACTTGAATCCTGATCCAATATTACGACCCTTGCTACCATCCCACCTGATCCCGATGCCAGTGGCCTCGACCAAACCGGTATGAAATTCTGACAGATGATTTGCATATTTAGATTTGGCTGTTTTATGTAGGATGCCCTTCCTGACATAACCCTCACTTTTTATCCAGATCTGGGACTGGCACTGAAGTCACTGGCTTGTGACCCCTGTGCCTAGATGAAGGCAGATGAACAGAGTTTTTTAATTAAAGCCTAAAATGGCTTCCTATTATCATAGCTTGTTTTGACTTTTGGTGTAAAAAATAGTACTTATGCACTTGCACTTATGGAAAAGCCATTTTTGATTCAGTGTCTGTATATAACCTACTGCTGTACTCTGGTGCTAACCCTACTCAACTTTACCTCAATAGTGCCTGCTTGCAGCATAAGAATTTATGGCATTGCAAGTGATTTCCTTGGCAATTTGTGAAACATATATGGATGAAAAAAATCACAGTATTTAGGTGCCAAGTCTTTCAACATTACTGTGATATTATATGTCCTAGTTTTTTATGAACTTGCCCTGATAGTGTTTCAGAACAAATAGTTTTTCCCCTTAAAGTGTTATGTGATATGTTTGTACATCAACTTTTTTTGCATAAAACAATTCATTCATTTCTAGTTTTTGACTTTCTATCGTTATAATGGGAAGCCAGATTCAAGACACGGGTGAAAATGGAAATAAAACAGACCTGTTTATTAAATAGAGCAAGCATGGTAATGAACAGATGCCTTCAACATGCGAAATCTCTAGAAGAAGCAACAGACAAGAATCAGAATTACCTAGGGCAATGGTGAGAGGAAGCAGGTGAGAAGAACTCTTATGTATGTTCGGGAATCAGACACAGTCTCAGTGTTTAAGTCCAGGTTAAAAACATACTTATTTAATCAAGCCTTTTGTATTTGATTCCCCTTAGATAAAGGAGCAGATCTGGGGGACTCATGGGTGTTGAGTATTAAGGTGATCTGGTATGTTTAGATGCTGTCCTCCCCTCTCTTATTGATCACGGTGTTGATGATGAGAGCGGCTGGTTGCTTAACATATCAGGGAGCCCTCATGTCTGTGTTTCCCTCTGGTTCTCCTTTTAGTTATGCTGACCTAGCTAGTCTTGCCGGAGTCCATCCTTGCACTCTACATTATTCATTTAATCAATCCAAACCGTGTGATTACATTGTCACTTAACTTTTCTCCTTCTTTTTGCCTTCCTTTCCCTCTCTCTTTCTCTCTCTCTCTCTCTCTCTCTCTCTCTCTCTCTCTCTCTCTCTCTCTCTCTCTCTCACTGTTGAGTTACATACGCCACAACGGAGCTGCCGGGGATCCAGTCCCCACCACCGACCCGTCCTGTGGGTCCCTTCCCTGTGACCTGCCCAGCGGATGATGCATCACCGGGCGATCTAGGACGACCCACCTCGCCATAAAGACGTTCCGGCTGCTCGCTAAGGACTGATGATTATAGTTGTTTACACACACACACACGATGTAACCTCATGATCCCTGCTACCTGTTTTCACCCAAATGAGGATGGGTTCCCTGTTGAGTCTGGTTCCTCTCAAGGTTTCTTCCTATCTCATCTCAGGGAGTTTTTCCTTGCCACCGTCGCCCCCGGCTTGCTCATCAGGGACAAACTGATTTATGTTTAATTCTGTTTTATAATTTCTTCAATTGTAAAGCTGCTTTGTGACAATCACCATTGTAAAAAGCGCTATACAAATAAAACTGAATTGAATTGAATTGAATTAAACACACTGACAGGCAATGGGGAAAAGGAGATCGAGGGGATGTGGAACAAAAAATGGTTAGCATCATGTTGGAAGACACTGTCTGACTGGACCTCGCTCACTAATTGTTTCCCCGAATTAGAAATCAATCAGAACTAAAATACAGGCTAGACTTAAAAGAAGGACTAGACAAATAAAACAATGTGATAAAAAAGAGAATAAAAAGCTTCTTTTATTGTTAATGTTATTGTTTAAATACAAGGGATCTTCCATTGTGAGATATCCCACGAAAGGCAAAAAGGTCTAAGCTCTAAGAAAGATTTATACTAATAAGGATGTACACTTATCTCGTCCTGAACCAAAAAAAGCAATTTTAATACTAATAAAGGTACCTAAAAATGACACAGGTGCAAGAGACCAAAAAGGGGCTGTATCAATCGGAAGATAACCTTTAAAAAGAATCTACTATCCCATGAGAATGGCACAACATACAAGATAAACTAGTAGTTTATCTGGAAAAGCAATTGCCCTCTGGCCTGTATCACTTAATGGGAGCAGGATACCTGGTAAAACAGGAGAAAAGGCTTTGCAGGCTTGATGAGAGAAGCCGTAAACTTAGTTATCGCTCTGGCAAAGCAGTGCCTGTACCATACCAACATCCATTAAAAGCTAAAAAAGAACACAAATGTGTAGCAATGCAGCAAATTCTTTGCCATGTCATATCAGATAACATAAAGTGGACAAACCCCACAGTGCCTTGTATCAGAAAACACTTAGTTACCTCAAAAAGGTCAGTGCACAGATGAGGGTGAATCGGGTGGCTCAAAAGGCACCTAGTACAGTGCCACCTGAACCAAAATACTACCCAATCTTCCCGGACAGTTCAGATAAATATGTAAACGAATCAGAGACAGATCAAGTTCTTTGAAAGACTGGTCCTCACCCACCTTAAAGCCTGTCTGCCACCCAACCTGGACCTTCACCAATTTGCCTATCACCCAAATACGTCAACTGAAGATGCCATTTCCACAGTACTACATTCTGCCCTGACTCACTTGGACAACCCTGACACTTATGCTAGGATGCTGTTTGTCGATTTTAGTTCAGCTTTCAGCTTGAAGCTGAAACAGCTCAGCATCAGCACACGTCTTTGTAATTGGACCATGGACCATGTTCGATTGAATAACATCGAACATGTTACCATCAGCACCAGGGTTCCCCAGGAATGTGTATTGTCCCCTTTCCTATACTCCCTTTTCACCGATAACTGTGCAGCTGTCTTGAGTAAAACAGCATTGTTAAGTTCGCAGATGACACCACGGTGGTAGGCCTGATCAGAGGTAACGATCCCCTACAGGGAGCACCTAGTAGCATGGTGTGAGGACAATAACCTGGAACTCAACACTAAGAAGACAAAGAAGGTCATTGTGGATTTCAGACGAGCTAGCAATCACACTCATCCTCCAATAGACATCAACGGAGCGTCTGTTGAGCATGTACCTAGCTTCAAGTTTCTAGGAATCCACATCTCTGAGGATCTCACCTGGTCTCTGAACGCTTCTTTCCTGGTCAGAAAGGCACAACAGCGCCTATATTTTTGAGGAGACTATAAAAATCCCATATCAGCAAAAGAATACTGAAGAACTTTTACCGCAGTACCATCGAGAACATCCTCACAAACTGCATCTCAGTATGGTACAGCAGCTGCACTGCTTCAGACCGCACAGCCCTTCAGAGGGTGGTGAAAACCGCCCAACAAATCATCAGCACTCAGCTACCCATCCTGGAGAATATACACAAAAAACGCTGCCTGCAAATGGCAAAAAGCATAATCAAAGATCCCTCTCACCCCAACCATGGACTGTTCACTCTTCTCCCATAAGGCAGACGCTACCGATGCCTCACAGCCACACAAACAGACTGAAAAACAGCTTCTTTCCTGTGGCTGTTTCTGCACTGAACAGCTGATATACAGTATTTATTTGGAACTACTACTCATTATGCATCTTTGCACCATCCATAACTACCAACTGTTACACCTCTATATTCTGTCCATATACCTTCTGTACATTATTTACCCACCTCTGTAATTATCAACCTCATACCGTATTTATTACACTGATATTTATTGTAAATAAGCCACTTATGCACTTCTGGTTAGATGCTAACTGCATTTCATTAGCTCTGTACACGTACCTTACACAATGACAATAAAGTTAAATCTAATCTAATCTAATCTAATAAGAATGACTGGAGATTAATGAGCAAGCAATACAAGGCCTCCATAATAGAAGGAATACCCCCTCCCCAACAACAATACTCATTAAAGAAAGAAGCTGTAGACAGTATTGGAGAAACCATTATACAACTGGAAAAACAAGGAGTAATTGTAAAAGTGAAGGGAGCACCCACAAATGCCCCAGTTCAGGCAGTGGCTAAACCAGATTGGCGACTAGAAACTTATTACAAATCTTTAAACAAATTAACGGTACCAGACACCAGATGCCTAAAAAATGCTCATGACACAACAGATGGTTTAGGATCAGGTAGACTGTCAGCGAAAATCGATTTTAAATTGAGGTAGTTCTATGCAATGAAGGTCAAAACTTCCCAGTAAGTTTCTTTTCTTATGTTAAAAAATAAAAACAGCTAAAACAAAAAACAAATGACCATAGAGCAGATAGTTCTACAATTAAAAACTAAAGCAAAAAACAGAGTAATAGTTATAGAAGATGTCAATATAGTTCTAAAAGGGATAGGAACCCTAATCATGGAGCAGAAAAATCTAATTAAACATCAAAATAAAGCACATTAATTAACATGGGACGAACCAGGTGTAGTTCCCCATGATAACCAAATTAGGTTTAGAATCCAAAAAAAACCCCTAAAAAGGCAAAGAAACAAATATAAGTATGAAAGGAGATTTTTCATAATTTTCAGAGATAGATCTCAACGGAATGGCAAAACGAAATATGCCATCCTACACAATAGAGGCGGGCAAAAAGGTTGCAGACAAAGTAAAAAGTGAACTACTGAATGTGCACAAACAGCAGAGGTAGAGCCATTGCAGAACAAAAATCTGCAAAACCTAAAAGAATGTATATAATTAGGAAACAGCTAAATCCAAATCCTCTAATAAGAAGCAGATGGAGGAGATTTAGTAGTTGACTCATGGAATGTAGTATGGAAATGGCTTACCAGCTTATTGATATGGTTATTCAAGTGGTGCTGGATAATTGTTTTAGTATTAGCTAGACTCATAGGATTAGTTAATACATCAGTATTGAGGAGCTTGTACAGATGTTGAAATCTGACCCCCTAACGAAAGTACAAGACAATACACAAACAACACACAGGCTTTACAGATCCTTAGACTTCACAGATCTACATCCTCTCCTGAGACAAAAATTAAGCTACCTGTTCAGCAAATTGAAACATCCAAATTGAAACTAATCACGAAAATCGCAACAAATTACTTGAACAATGGCTTAGCAAATGGGACTGACCCACTGGGAGAAACATCCTTGCTTCCAAAGCAGGTAGGCTGTAAAATATTGATTTTGATTTACATGCTTCCACCTTTTTTATTAGGGAAATTCTGGTTTCAAACTATATGGTTTATAAGAACTAATTTTATAGTTATAATGAAAAAAGCTATCCCTTACTCTCATTATAATCTTATTGTTGTTTGATAGTAAAAGATACATTAGGATTTGGCAGAACAGAGGACGATGGTCGCTCACATTTATGATAACAATATCTGTGGCATTCTCAATTTTTGCTATAACCAAACTGCCAAAATGGTCAATAGGTTACATAGGTTCATTTTTATAATATATAAAAGTATTTACATAAATCATCATAACAGTGGTAAATATAGTAAAATGTTTAAGGTTGACTTTGTATTTCTTGCATTAACCATTTTACTTACTGAATATACTGGGGAGTTAAACCCAATGATGTTAGGAACCTTGTTCCTATTCACTCTAATTAAAGGTATGATCTTAACTAGATGTAGGCAGGTCTGAGGGATATGACATTTCATTCTCATTCTTCATTTACACTTCATTTGCAGAATAAGGAAGAAGATGAAGAACTTATGAAAAGGCTTAATGACTAATACTCGAGCCGTTACCTTTACCTAAATATTTCATATCTGAACCTAGTTTACCTGATGAAATTTTAAAAGACCCAATAGAACCAATGGTACAATGGTACAACCCTGAGAAAAACAATGACATAGTCAGTATCTATTAAAAGAACTTGACCCTCTCTTGCACATTGTTGTGCTAACCATACTAAACTTAAAATAATTATAGGCCAAAGGAAAATAAACTGCAACCCATGGCAGATACATACTGATGACTCAGTTGACAGTCAGTAAAAGGTAATATACCACCCTGCTTCTGGCTCTCATTACCTTTGATTCTGTTTTAACAGAACTCTTGTCCTGGTCGCTAAGTACCCAATTTGATCATCTTGAAAATTTCTCTTTCCAAGATGTCAGCATGGCAGTAGCTTGCAGCGGCCACTCTGTATCTGCTGACTTATAACTGTGTTGCCGACTCATGACTGTGTAGCAATGCACAGCCCAAATTACATGGTCAAGTTTGCCAATGACACGACTGTGGTGGGTCTCATCATCAAGAACAATGAGCATACAGCATACATCACTGCCTGGTTTGGGAACTACACCTGCAGAGGATGGTGAGAACAGCTGAAAAAAAAACATAAGAGTCTCTCTTCCCTCCATAACGGACATTTACACCACTCCCCTCACACTCCTGCCATCTGGAAAAGGTACCATAGCATTTGGGCCCTCACAAACCAACAGTTTGTGTAACAGTTTCTTTCCTCAAGTCATCAAGCTTTTCAACACACTGAACTGAATAATGTAAAATACAGTGTTATGTTTTGTTCTGTATTGTCTGTGTTTGCACTGTCTGGTGTAATGTTTGTATTGTTTTCACCATTGTTTCAACATTGTTTGCAAAGTTTTCACCAGGTTGCACACATGCAGGGACAAACTGATTTCTGTTTCATTCTGTCTCGTAATTTCTTTAATTGTGTAAAGCTGCTTTGTGACAATCACCATTGTAAAAAGCGCTATACAAATAAAATTGAATTTATGTTGCTAAGACAATTTATTCATAGTCTTTAGGTCTGTGTTGTTCTGTTTAGTAGCTTGTTACTTTGTGTAATCATAACATTGAGGAATCATTTACTGTTCGAACTCCAAGAGAGGGTGACGAAAGCCCATTGACTGGTCCCCCAATTAGAAAACAATTAGAACCAAAAGAACAGGCTAGACTTAAAAGAAAGAGTGGGGACACGTGATAATAAATACTATTAGGAAATTAAATATTCAAAAAGATGATGTTGTCATAATAATCTAACGTGTGTGACACTGTCTTAACAGTGAGGTGTCTTAACTCAAATGTCGACACCTCAACGGTCTCTCAGTAAATTGTCAATGACACGTTACAGGACAAACAGAAACCACAAAGTGCAGAAACAAACTCTGTAACAGATGATACAGATGATCCAATGCTTTAATCCAATGCTTTAATCCAATGCTTAAATGATATGTATATTTAATGATGGGAAATGTTTATGAATGTTTCCTACATTTATAACTTAATGTATTTTCTTTTTAGTTTGTGGCCACATTCTTATACCAGGTAATGATATAATGCTAAAACCAGTGACTTATTGAAACGTGACTTGTCCAAACATGACTTACTGACACGTGAAATATCAGCACATTTGCGGTCAAAATATCTGTATATATAGTGGTAAGAAACACCATTAGGGCGTGTGTCTTTTTGTGTGAGTTTTTATTTGCATGCGTCTTTTTTGGTACAAGCCTAGGTGTATCATAGAAGTTTTTTTTCAAGAACTTCTTGTATTTTTTTTGAACACCAACAAAATATTATTAAGTTGGGAGAGACAATATTATATTCAAATACATTCAAAGAGACATTTCTTTTGAAAACTTTTATTGTATTTTATTTTTACATATATTACACACATCTATCTGCAATTTCCTTGTTCAAAAAATCAAGACTCATTATTGTGAAATATCCCACAAAAGGCGAAAGGGTCCAAATCTCTGTCTTTATGAAAGACCTGAAATAATAAGTAAAGGTGACACCAGGGATTCAGGATCCACTCTTATCTTGTCCTAAAAGAGTAATCATACAGACTCATGTAAGACTTAGTATTTAGAATTATCAAAAAAGGAATCTGTAACCTTGACAAATTACTACCCTTATTAGAGGATTCCTTATTGGGTCTGGAGCTATGATAGCCCTTTTCAGGGAATGGGGTTAGAATGCATTTATTGACCAAAAGTCGGTAAATAACTACAATTATAGTGAGTCCTTTTCCACAATAGAGACCGAACAAAGTGCCTGTGCTTAAATAGTGGAGAGGGATCTGTGGCAATGGCTCCTGGTCTAGAGCCCATTGGACTGGGCTAACAATGAGATCAGTGGGAATGATTGTCTCTGGGTTCTTGCAGGGCTTGCCTTCGTGTTCTTTGTCCACGGACGATAGGATTTTAAAGTTAAAAAAGTTTGTAAGGATTAAGTCTTTTTGCTTCCCGGAAATATTTCCGTGTAGACCACAAAAAGACAACAAGCTCCTTTCAGCCAGTGCCTCCATTCCTCTAGGGCCAGTTTGATGACGAGCAATTCTCTATTCCCGATGTCACAGTTTTGCTCCACCAAGGTCAATTTCTGGGAGAAGGCACAGGTGTGGAGTCAGAGGGGATTGCCCTGCTGCTTGAAACATTGCTTCTACTTCTGACATCGAGGAATCGACTTTAACAATAATGGTTCTTGTGGTGGGGAGTACATTAGGAGTGAAGCCATGGTAAAAATTCCTGCAGTTTCTTCATAGTTTCAAAGTTTTCATAGGCTTCAGGGTTCCAGGACTTGGGCTTGCCTTTGAAGAGACTTGTAAGCGAAGCAGTGAACACACTGTAATTTTAGACAACTTGGCAAAACCTAGGAATTGTTAAAGACAAAGAAGATTGAGGAGACATGGAACAAACAATGGTTAGAGTCAGAGTGAGTCCTTTTTCACATGGAAGACCAGACAATGTTCCTGTGTAGCAATCATGCCAAAATCATGGTATGAATGTTATCAGGTGTGCGTGATGTGTATTCGGGTGACTGTGAGTGGTGAATGGTAGAGGAGTCTAGCATGTTGGTGACAATACTGAGGATTACACCTGAATGCACATCTCCACATATTAGGTGCAATTTATGTGCGATCCACACTGCTAATGGCAGTTGTATAGAGAGATTAGGTTATAAAGGGAATTCAATTAGTAATTGAAAAAGCAATAGCGATTTGTCAATGAAATGTTATAAGAAAGTATGTTTTATGGGGAATTGGGTTGCATAATTAGCAATTAGGGATTGCGCGATAATAACTAGGGAAGACATCGTAGTATAATGTATTAATACAAACATTTGTTTTTATAGGGAACTGGCAATTAAAACCATAGCGGTACGTCAACTTAAACAAGTAAAGTACACATAATGTTATGCATTTACCCAAAAACGGCTTAACAAACTGCTACTTGCTTACAGACAATTAAAAAATGTATTGCTCTGAAAAATATTTTTATTGTTTAAAATACATTTAAAAACATATTAATTCTACCTTTAGGTAGCTGTTTTTAAACCAATTATGAGGTGACATATTTTACATCCAATTTCAAACTCATAACTTGAAACTAGAATGTTTTTATTGCCAATTATTTTTTTCAGAGACAATTGTGTTGTGTGTGCATGTGTTTAGGTGCCTGTATTTTCATCCTTGAACACAAAATGATCCCCCCATGTTGGAGCGTTTTTTCAATATTTTTTGTCATTTCCAATGATAGTCTTCAAAATTATCAAAGTAAAGTAAAAACATTGTATTTTGCACAATTAGATAAAAAAATCAGCATACTAACTTACTGTATTTTCTTAAAAATGTTCACTGATTTTTGTTGCTGTAAAAATTAACAAGAATCAGTGGTTTTATCATCATTTTTTAACATAGTTTTTATCACTTAATGGATAACAATTTTATTGAGCTGACTATATAAAAAACCTTGAAAAGCATCTTTACAAATGAATGAAGCTAAATCACAAACTACAACTTGTGATCTAGTTCTAAATCAATAAAAGGTTTGCAGAGCCTAGCTGATCCTAAGTTAAAGTACAGATGAATTTATTACTGTGATGAATCCAAATCTAATTTTATTTGACTGTGGACTGTTGATTTGAAGATGCCATTTTTGGTATGTAAGTTTTTTTACTGAATGTGTTTAGTTGATTAATTATTTGAAGAGTTAGAGTGCTAAGAACAGGCAAAATAGCTCCAGGATTTCAGAGTAATATGCACTTGTTTTTTCTTTTCACTCTAGAATCTTTCTTTATTTTTTTCATAATTTACATAATTTTATAGAAAATTTTATATTAACTGCCATAAAAAATCTGGACAGTTGCTTGGAATAGGTTCCTAAGAAACCATAGGTACTAGCCTTATAGTTTGATGAGTTATTTCATTTGTCTTCATGCTTTTCCTGTTGATCTGTCACGTCAAGCATATCCTTGGAAAGATGAAAAGAAACAACTTAATGATACATTTCTATTGTTGTAGATAGGGGAAACTAAGCAGAAATACTGTAAACTAGCGGTTCCCAAACTTTTTGGATTTTTAATGTATTTATTATGCTTCCAAAGTTAAATTGGTTTATTATTAAGCTATAAATGCACATACGAATGAGCTTTATTTAAAAAAAAAAAATATAACATTTACAGAAATGCATTCTTATTACCATCAATTACATTTTACTGCCAAAAACTGTGGAAAAAAACAGCCAAAAACACTGGAAGAGGCGAGAGGACCCCTGGGTGCGTAGGAAGTTCTTGCAGCGGTGCTTAAACAAGAAATTCCTAAAGAGCAATTTTTCCCTGGTAAAGGGAAACATGATTTTTCATGTCTTCTTGGCCGTGTGTTTCTGGATGCGGTTGGTACTGTGTATGGGCGTTAAAGCAGATGCAGGCGATAAGCCACATCCTGCCTCGGCGGAGGGTAGGCACTAGCACTACTTCCTCCTGAAGACAGCCCCCTGCGAAGGCTGCTGTGGCCCTGAGACAATCAGGACCCTCAGCCAGGCCAGACCCACCGGCTACTCGCAAGAAGGTAGCAACACTGGCCTGGTTTCAGGAAGCTAGGAACACTTGTAAGGCTTTGAAGCGTCCCTGACACAGACAACCCTGTGTGTGGAGGTCCCATCCCTTCTCCAGAAGGACCCAAACGAGCTTTAAGCAGGGCTTGACAGGCACCTTTTATTTTACCTGCCATTTTGGCGTACCACAAAAACTTAGGGGGCAGATCAGTTGGGAGACAAGATCCTGGGGTTAGGTTCCTCAAAGGCTGCAGGAGGCTATGCCCTCTGGCATCCCCTCTTGGGATCTCTGTGTTATTACAGGCCTTACAGGAAGACCTATTTGAGCCCTTTCAGTTTGTGGAGCTAAGAGGGCTACAGTGTGTCCCTGGGTATGGCTGTTAAACCTCAAATGCTTTTATGTAGGAATACATGTCACATATTAGTTTTTCCTTGCCTTGATGAATTAAATTGATGCTGTTCAACAATTCTGTCAGAAGAAAAAGGTGTGGCTTAATTTATGTTGATCAGTGAGTTTTGGGTAACAGCTTGTAAAGATCAAGCTTTACTATTAGACTTCTGTGAGGTAAAGCACATGTATTGGTAAGTCTACAGATTGTAGCTTAAAGGTAAATACTTTAAAATGCCTGTGTTTAAGTCTATTTGCACTGATTAGGTTTATACATGACACCACCACCTTTATAACGTGTCCCGCTTAAAAGCATTGCATATTGCTTGCTGGTAAATCAGGTAGTAGGCTTATAGTACGGGGAATAGGACATCTTTCTATGTATTTCTCTGTTAATGTTTCTTATTAGCCCCCTCAATGCACCAACCATACTAGGAGTCTTGGCAGTTCTCAAAGTAAATTTGAGATTTCTTTGGCTGTCAGCTACTTTAACACAAGTTTTAGCTAATGTCACAAAGAAAAATTAGCAGTTGTGCTGTTTATCATGGCTCTCATTCAGTGCTAATGCAGAAAATTCAAATTATTTATTCAAATTCATTATTATTAGATTCTCCTGCAGCTGGGAACATACATTACCTTTCATTTCTTTAATTAATCTTGTGAATGTGCTTGAATAGAAAGCATTTTAGAAGTCTGTTTATCAGGGTACAACTTCTTCACAACAGCATTCATGAATTTTTGACATATTTATCATCACCAAGTCGCCTGCCACTGATTGCTATCAGTATAACTGAAAGTTAGCTCGAATGAAATGCTGGTTAAACTGGGTTTGGCATCAGTATGGATTCTCCTGCACTAATTGTCCACTTTTTAGCTGCGACAAGTTTTCTACATTCTGAATTAACTTTTCTCTTTTCCAGCCATTTGGCAATTTTGTTGTCTCTTCAAATTTTTCTGCTGGTTTACATGCAATAGCACCTGTTCAATCACAATGGAACATTATGTGGAATATACGATTCCCTTGGTGGGTGACTAACAAATAAAAAGGTTACTTTAATAAATAAAAAAAAGTTAGTTTGAAAACCTACCTCATTTAATATTCTTATATTATCTCATATCATCTGTTATCATCAAAAAAACATATTAAAACATATTTTTTTTAAAATGTCTCTGGCATTGTTCAGCCAAATGTGGAGGTGGGATGTATTTGGCCCATGGGCTGTATTTTTGAGACTTGGATAAATGGGAATTGGAAATTGCTGAATCTCTATGCTTTAAAAATTTACACAGAATAAAGTTTGACTTTAAATATTGAAATAAAAAAGGCATACAGAAGCTTACCGCAAAGGCAGTTTGGGGCTACCACAAAGGGAAGAAAAATTGTTTAGAAGCTGAGAAAGGCCTTTAGATCAGAAACCACAAAAGCCAAACAGTGAACAGTCCAGAGGAGGCAAACTGCAAGAGAAATTTGAAATTATTAAACAGATTTTTATGTAAAACAAAGATAACCTGAATACAAGCAAATTTTTGATTTACTGAATAAAAAAAATTCCTGAATAAAAAAAAATTTTAAACAGTGGTGGGCCTTCCCAAAAGTGGCAGATCTAAAAAAATTTGTCAAAGAGGACAATGTTGATGAATCTAGGAGCTCAGTTGACACAGTTAAGCTAATTGTTAATGATTTAACAATTAAAAAACAGACTAGCCAAAAAAGTAATTCATAGGAGAGTTCAGAGGTGAAAGCCTTTGCTGACCAGAAGAAACAAAAAAGTTTGTCTTAAATTTGCAATAAAACCAACTTGATTATTCCCAAGACTTAGGGAAGGTGGCGTAAAACTAATACAAAAATTCATAATATAGAAAACCATGCCAATAGTTTGATACTTTATTTATCCCAAAGGGAAATTTGAAGGTTTGATGTTATTTAATAGGTAGTATATATTTTTTTGTTTTGATAGTGTAACAGGAATTACACTCAGAGCACAAGGTTAGAACCAAACAGATCTTTTTTATTTCAGAAAATCAACAAAAAGAAATCAAGACTTGGATTTAGTGAACTTAGATTCTTGATTCTAAATGGTAAATAAAGAACTGAGGAGGACACAGGATTACCCAGAACATGTTGGATTCACAGAGTCTCTCTTGGAATAGGCACACACCTGGAGCGTGAGGAGTCTAAAATGTTCTGGGATCAGCGTTTTTATAAATTCTGAACTTTATTGGAGTTAGACAACACATTTCAGGTCATACTCATAATAAAAATCAGATTCAATGCTCTCACATGGAATTGATGCTAATAATGTTGAAATCCTGCAACAAAGTGATGATATTTCAGATCATTTTCTATTCCAGTGTAAATTCAGTATAGGTAGGGCTGTCAATTCTGGAACTTGTTACAAGTATGTTAGAACCATCACTTCTACCACAAAAGAGCAGCCCAGAAAAACTTACCAATTCGAAAATATAACTGACTGCATAGTTGATATAAAAAACTGAATGACAAATAATTTCTTATTGCTGAATCCTAAAAAAACAAAGGTGTTTATTATTGGAAATAAAGTCTCTGCCTGTAATAATCTGGATCACAGTCTAACACTTGACGGCTGCTCTGACAACTCTTCATCGTTAGTTAGGAACTGCTAGGTGTGCTTTTTAACAGCAAACTTTTCTTTAAGAGCCACATTTCTAACATTAGTAAAAATTGCATTTTATCATCTTTAAAATATATCTAAACTATGACCTATGCTCTCGAGGTCAAATGCAGAAATTTTAGTTCATGACCTCAAGATTAGACTATTGCAATGCTTTACTGGGTGGTTGTTCTGCACACCTAATAAACAAGCTCCAGATGGTCCAAAATGCAGCAGCTAGAGTTCTTACTAGAACCAAAAGGTATGATATAAAATAGATTTTAAAATCCTGTTAAATAGCCCTAAATGGTTTTGCACCTCAGTACCTGAGTGAACTCCTATCCTATTATAGTCCTCGACGTCCGCTGCGCTCACAGGAATCAGGCAATCTAATAATACCTAAAAAAACAAAATCAACTGCAAAGCGCCAAAACTTTGAAATAATTTACACTGCACTGTTTGGGAGGCAGACACACCCTGCCAGTTTAAAACTAGATTAAAGACACATCTCTTTAATAAGGCCTAAACATAATACACACATGGGGCTATGTAGTTTTGGATTTTGTTTTTCCTTAATAGTAAAAACCTTCATTTAAAAACTGCATGATGTGTTTACTCGTGTTATCTTTGACTACTGTTTAAATTTATTTAATGATCTGAATCATTAAATTGTGACAAACATGCAAAAAAATAAGAAATCAGTAAGGGGGCAAACACCTTTTCACACGACTGTATACGCAATCTGTTAAAAAGGTCAATTATCATACTGAAACCTTAAAAGATAAGCTGGAGTCTTTAATGAAAAATCATTTTATTATTTGATCTCTGTCGACATTTGGAATATAGTGGAGCTTTTTATCTGTATTTGATTTTTTGCAACCTATTTTTTTCCTGGTCAGTTTAATTTTAACCATGGTTTACATTAATGGAATGTTTCTGCTATGAAACAGAGGATTAGGGTTAATGGGGATTTATCAGACAAAAAAAAGATTTCTATACCACTGTGTACTTAACTTCTACATATTTCATACTGTATACAAATGACTGTTAGATGTTAAACAAGAATAGTTATCTGGTAAAATTTGTAGATTAAAATTATTGAGCATTTTTTCCTCATAAAACCACTTTATTGGCTAAAAAAAACATGATTACTGGGTGCGGTCAGTCCTTTGCTTTTGACCGCACTACCGGCGGTTCCCACACATGACAATGCATGCCATCAGTGTTGCCAGTCGCAGGCCCCGTGGGGAAGTTTCCCACTGACAAGCATGTTCGACCTCCAACCACTGCATCCCATCTCTGGTGAGGTATCTGGAGGCTTGGGGGGCTTTTTCAGTGCCTCCCAGTAGCTCCTTAGAACCATCAAGGCACAGACTTTTTCTACGGTTCGCCTTTGAAGGACATGCATATCAGTACAAGGTCCTCCCATATGGGCTATCCCTGTCACCGCATGTCTTTACTAAGCTCACAGAGGCCCATCGGGAGGTGGGCATATGCATTCTCATTTATCTCAACCACTAGCTAATACTAGCTTACTTGTGAGAAATTGTGGTTGCGTCCCAACCTTGCTCAATTGGGACTTCAGGTCAACTTGGTGCAGCTTGCCCGCAATCCCCTACTGTGGAGTAAAGTCTGTGCGTGCCACTCATAATCTGGGTGACCTCAACTGTTCTCAAAAGGCTGGGGGACCTCCAAGCCCTTTCTGTTGATGGAGCGTGCCTATGATTTGGCCCAGTATCAACACTGTGTAGGCTCAAAAACTTTGTGGACGCCAACTTTCACATTCATGCCAGATTTACTAACAGTGAAATTAACATGAAACATGCATGCTTTTTTTGTCCGTTGGTGCCTTTTACTAGCAATAAAGTTGTAAATTTTAGACTACAAAGAATTCTACAAATCTATAGCACCACCACCTTTAAAAAACACTGCTATTAATTTGTAATTGATAAAATAGGCTAATTGAAATCATATGTTTCTATCAGTTTTGCAATTTAGTAAAAACATAAAAAGGCATGTGCAAATTTAAAAAAAACAACAACTTTAGTCTATGGCAATGGCAAATCCAAAGAGAAGGAGTTTTTAGGGACCACAGCAATTTTCTGGACCACAATGATGAGTGGCTTATTAGCCAATTCAGATTTCCAAGGGCTATCCTTTTGCAGCTCTGTGCTGAGTTAGATCCAAATTTGGAAAGATAGACACCAAGGAGCTATGCAAAACTGGCAGACCGCTCAGGAATAAGCTACTCGTCCTTGAGCCGCGCAATGGCAGTTGTATCGGACGGGATCATTCGCATGTCTACCAGGTATATAAGGTTTCCGTACAATGTAGTTGACCAGCCAAACATTAAAACGCATTTTGCAGTGATAGCTGGTTTTCCTAATCTAATCAAAGCGATCGACTGCACACACATTGCCATCTAAAGAAGAATTTGCATATGTGAATTGGAAACATTTAAATGTGCAAATAATATTCACCCTCGGGTGGGGAAATCCTGACCTGCCCCTGTTATGTTTAGTATGGGCCCTAAGGCATACCTGAACCACACGCTCTGATCAGCTCTTTATCTGCTACAGAGAATGGCAGAAAAGGGACGTCATCTCAAAGCAGAAAATATCCCATTGGATAGTGAAAACAATCCTCGAGGCCTACCTTCCTCATGGAGGTGAGAGCTAATTCTAGCAGGATGGCTGCCACATCAGCTCTGCCAAAAGGGCGTTACTAGCAGACATATGTAGAGCTGCATGTTGGGCTACTTCCAATACATTCACCAGGTTCTACAACCTGCGAGTATTGTGCGGTACCCTTGACTCAGAGGAAGGGTAAAGGGTAGAGCTTGCCCCAGCATTCCTTTGGCCTGAGGTGGGTTTCGTTGTCTGACCCTGGACCCCCTTTTCCACCAAGTTGCACATTTCCTCCCCTCCTCCCACAGGAGACCAGGGCCAGGTGGTTCCTGCAAACCCTCGCTAGGTTGTGCTCCACATGTAGTGGCCCCCATTATGCGGCCCCATGTGTGTGATCTCCACTGTGGCATAGGGCTTCCAGTGCAGTGACCCCTATTATGGTACTTCGGGCTCCCAAACATTGTCCCAAACACAAGTTTCATCTCTCAACACAATGTTTCCGTTTCCTCCATCAGGGAACGAGGGTTACTATGTGTAACTGAGACAATATTCTTAGAACTTTTCAAATATCATTTGTTAAAAATATCTTGTCCTTCTATTTGTTGCTTTTTCTCAAAAAACCCCCAGAAATTGTTTACAAACCATTGTTGATATGTGAGTAAAGATTATTAGAGTTACATCTTTTTATGGACAAGCACTGAGGAAGGTGGCACATAAAATACAAGACAGCACACTAGATTTATCGTTTAAGTTGATGCCCCTTGGCTGATGTTTAAGGTCAGATCAGATGTCATACACATTTACCTTTGTGCCTAAAGCAATATGTTTAGTTAGTTAAACTCTGGACTAAACAGTGCACTATATATATATATATATTTATTTTTTTTTACAGTATTAACAAACTGTGTTTAAATGGTCTCCAAATTTATGTGTTAAGGATGTGTGTTAGTAATATTCCCACCTGCCAAGCTTCTAACTGTTGGGACAGATTAAACTTCTGCTGAAGGGCATCAAGAAGCTGACTGTTCAGAGACATATTGTCTACCTTACACTTTGCCAACTCCATTTCCACTGCGTTCTTTCTGAAATACAGATACAAATACAGATAAAGTGCGAAAAAAAGGTTGAACACAGAACACGACATGCTTTATTAACAGGCCAATGCTAACAGAAAATATTGTATTCACAAGTTCTCAAGATAATTGTATTCTCAAGATTCAGTTTCTACATTAGAAAACACTTTAACAGTTCAAATGGCATTAACCTAGCTTTTCTTTTAATTTACTGATAATCCTGCTTTTACATTTTTTTTTACATCGGCTTGTTTGTTTATACTGTGATTAGAAATATATTATTACATTCTCATTAATTGGGCACCTGAGCAAAGCCTTAATCCCCACTTGCTCAGCTGTATAACAGGAAATAATGTAATTCGCTTTTGATAAGGGCATCTGCCAAAGGCTGTAAAACTTAATATAAATGTAAATGTAGATTGTAAAAGGCGTAGTGTAGTTTCTGAGACAACTTTAGACAAAAATTAAAGGGAAACTGGTCTCAACAGTAAACATATCCTAATTTAGGTGACTTTAAATAGCAGGATTATAATATCATTACTCTTCCACAGTTGGCGACAGTGCGGGTCTGCACATGCACAAGCAAGAAACAGAATAATAGATGCAAGTGCCTATTCTGGCAATGTCGCTTAATTTGGATAAAGCTAGACAAACTAATGCCTGCAAAATCAAATTTAATTTCACTATGTGGCAACATTATTTATAAGAGCCAGACTGTGTGCAAAGTTTGTGGCACTAAATTCAAATATTTCATGAACACGACTAATAAGGTGAAACATATCATGCGATTCCACTCAGAGCTGGAAAAACAAAGTTCACTTTTCGGCCGCTTCAACCATCAGTTTCACAGAAACAGCCCTCGAGCAAGCAGCAATGCTTTCACTTGAATTAGTCGGTCATTGGAGGTTTTACTGCCTGAGATTTGTGTCGGTTCTTCGACGTGGATAGCACAGTGTTTTACACACTGTTACAGGTATTTGAGACGAGGTACAGTGTGTCCTTGCGGTGTTATTTAAGTGTTCTTCATAATTGTTATAATAACCTGACTTTTGATATTTTACTCAAGCTTCAGTTCATCCTGAACACAACTTTATCAATAAAAGAAAATTTATAAAACCAAATCAAATTTTGTCAGATGGATGTCATACAGAATTTCCAACTATAAACAAAAAGCATAGAAACTCCAATTTTGGTTAAAATGTAAAGATGTAAACATGTATTTGCACAGCAGAAAAATTGTATATTAAGAATTCATTTTGGAACCGGTTTGTGCCTCCCATGATCAGAATTGGAACGGATTGTAAAGTACCTAAAGATTTCCACCCGTAGTGCCTAGCATTTAATGATTTTTTTTATTTTTCCTGTACTATGAGGAAGCATACTTGGTGATGGCATCATCTCGTTCCCGGATAGCATTTTGTAGTACTTCACTTGGTTCTCGGATTTTTGCAGTTCTTAGTCTCTCATTCTCCTCTTGTGGTGAGCAAATTTCTATAGAGAATAGTGCAATCTACAAAAAATTGTGGATAATGAAAGTGAAGTCAAGAATAACTAAATAATGGGAATACATGTGCATATGCTTAAAGCATGTTAAACCACACTAAGTCACTGAAAATACGTTTGTACCTGATTATGGAGTTGCAGTATTTCTTCCTGAGTGCCTTGCACACTTTCCTGCTCCTGTTTGTAAAGATCTTGTGCTTCCCACAGTTCCTCGCCCAGTTTCCGCATCTGCTCTTTTAACATATTCTTGTCATCGTGATGTGATCCCTGTTCCCCACAGAATTATATTACTAAATATTGCTTTCAGAATCCACTGCAATAATGCTAATAATGCTACAAGCCAAAAATAGCTAACACAAAACCAGTGGTGTACTGTTATCTGGTGATAGGTTTGTGAAAGGGTGGTGTATTGTTATGTGGTGATAAGTTTGTCAATGGGTGGTGTACTGTTATCTTGTGATAAATTTGCAGTGTAGCTACTCCACGAGTTTCTAGTCAGGCAGGCTCACAGCCAAGCGTAGTTGCCAGGCAACATGGCCATGACGGGTAATCAGGGAAACGCAAGGCACCTGACCACATGCCTATAAATGACCCAAAAAACAGAACAACAGGCGTGCAGTCCTTAGGTAGCACTAGGTATGGGGCTCAGACCTGGTAATAGGAAGAAAAAGAATTCAAGAAAATAAGTTATAAAAAGAAACTAAGAAGAAAAATATTGGGCAGTGCACTGGGCAGATTCAGATACACCACAATTTGCAGATCTGATGCAGGTGAACCAAAGGGCTGTAACGCATTTCTGCTGCAGTGTTCCCTCGGCAGCAGGTAGCTTTATTGATCAATATAAACTTGCTTATAAATTGGGCATACCCGCTGACCCACTTTTATTCCCATTTTATCAATGGATAGGCAGCTCTTTAGGCCTGGCCCGGTTACACAACAGATGCTACCAATCATATTACGGATTGAGCAACATACAAAGAGTGTCCTTTTCAATAACACGAGCGATACAGGTACAGGTCATATCACAGTGCCCAAGGCCCAGATTGCTTCGTGCTGTCCATCGCTTTTGGGCTTCGCTAACTTCTTCGCATTTTCAGTCCGGAAGGATTTCAAGCAAATCCTTCAGTTCCCTTTCAGCATGTTCCCCCCTGGCCCAGTTTAAGCGCTTCCAAGGTCTTTTAAAGGCATCTGACAACGGCTCACAGTCAGCTCATTCCCCTTTTTCCACTGGTTTTCCCCCATTTTTTTTTCCCAGATGCTTCATGTGCTTTTAATGCGGTTCGTAAAGGCTCCAGCTATCGCTTTCTGGGTTTGCATAATAAGGTTCCGTCCTCTGAATTTTTGGCAGCTCATTTTTCTTGGTCCCTCCCAGGCCTTTCAGCCTCCTTTTGTGCTCAGTCCCTTTTACTCAGTTCTGGCCCCCAAAAAAATCCTTAAGGAAATTTCAGCCTAAAAAAATTAAGCTTTCTTCACCCAAAAACTTTGCGCTCACAGAGCTCAACAGCCCTTTGAATTGATTAAGACCAATCTCACCACTGCGCTCGTTTTACAACTTCCTGTCCTGATGAACGCCCAATTCTTGGGGAGGGGGACACATTCGACATAGGTTGGGGTCGGAGTCATTCTTTTCCATCGATAGGGGTCGACACATTTCGATACAGGAATTGCCTATACACCCATGTGCCCCCATATTATTATACACACACTGCTTGGGGGCCAGTGGAATGAAACTATGGCAAAGGGGACCGAGAACTCTCAGCAAGGGTCCCACCTGTCACTTGATTTTGTAACGGGATTACCCCCCTCTGAAGAGAGTACTGAAATATTGGTTGTGTTCGATTGGTTCTCTAAGCCTGCAGGTGTATTGCCTTGCAAAAACATCTATGGGCCAAGGAGACCGCACAACTCATATTACAGAACATGGTGTGCTTCCACTGCCTTTCCCAGGACCTAATCTTGGACAGAGGGCCACACTTCATTTCTGAGCATGTTGACCGTTTGAGTGCCAATTCCCTGCTTTCTGCTTAGCCCATTTGCAGGGATACCCATGTACCCTTGGGTAGTTGCCCAGGCCTCGGAGTGCAGTGCAAAACATTGTGGAGCAGTTGCCGTCTTGAAGGCCCAAGTTTTGCCACCCTTCAAGCTGCTAGGGGTAGCTTAGGTAGCACCAGGTATTGGGCTCAGCCCTGGTAATGGGAAGAAAAAGAATTAAGAAATAATATTAGAAAAGCAACTAATATAAAATGTAAGAATAAAAAGATTTAAGAATCTAACAACCGGGCCCAATGCGGAAGAGGATAATAATTTGAAAAAGGTAATGCTGTGCCCTGAGCGACCTAAAGCTGTGTGCTGCGTGTTGACCGAATGTGACAGAAGGCAAGAGCCACCCTTCAAGCTGCTAGGGGTAGCTTAGGTAGCACCAGGTATTGGGGCTCAGCCCTGGTAATGGGAAGAAAAAGAATTTAAGAAAATAATATTAGAAAAGAAAAACTAATATAAAAATGTAAGAATAAAAAGATTTAAGAATCTAACAACGGGGAAAAGGAAGAGAGATTAATTTGAAAAGAGAAGAGAATTAAGAAAAGAATTATTGCTGAGGGAAGATTTCTGATGGCCTTATTCTTGAGTTTTAACTGTAGGGGAATTAGGTTGTTTTTGGGTTAGCGGCATTTTTGCTCATGTGTGAATTACCTTTCTAGTCACACAAGAACTTCAAATTGCTTTTGTGTTTCCACAAGCATTAGCTGAGTGAAAAGCTCAGCAAGCAAAAGATTTCTGTTATTTCTTTCACCTATTCCATCTCCGCCTATTTAACTATTGCATAAGCTCTCTGAACAAACAATCAGTACACTCTCTATAAGCGCCCACGTAACAGGTGTACTTTACTGGTGATAAGTTTGCTAATATTTGGTGAGTACTGTTTGGGCTAATGTTTGGTTAATGTACTGTTATATGGTGCTAATAAGTTTTGCTAATGCCTTTGTTCAAGGGTTAACTGGTGTACTGTTATGATGGTGTTTCTAAGTTTGCGTAATGGGTATGGTTACTGTGTTACTGGTTTGTTATCTGTCTGAGTTTGACTTAATGGAAAAATTGTGTATTTGCTAAGTTTCTAGTGATGGTTACTGTTAATGTCTATAACTGGTTTATTAACTTTCTTTCTTAATGAGTGGTATTACTGTTCCCCCCCTTTGGAAGCTATATCTGGTTTAAAAATTTTGTGAATGAGTGTGCCGATAATTATCTTTAATGGTGAGTTACTGTGGTATCTTGTTAATGGCTTGTGAAGGTATGGTTTACTGGTTAAACTGTTAAAATTTCAAATTTTTGTGAATGGGCTGGTGTACTGTTATCTGATAATAAGTTTGCTAATGGTTGGGGTACTGTTATCTGGTGATAAGTTTGTTAATAGGTGGTGTACTGTCAACTGGTGATTGTTTTGTTAATAGTGGTTATCTGGTGATAGTTTTGTTAATACTGGTGCACAGATAAGTTTGCTAATGGGTGGTGTCAGATTTAAAATTATGCTGTAGACTTCGGATTTAGAAATAGTCTGCTTTATAATGCTGCAGACTCTTGAAATTTTGAAGGACGTGGTTAAGGTGTTGGACTGCTAATTGAAAGGGTTTAATTCCCAGCATCACCAAGCATCCACTGCTGGGCACCTTTGCAAGGATTGCTTAGCTGTATGAAAAAGTAATAAATGTAAGTCCCTCTGAATAAGGGTGACTGCCAAATGTCATAATAAACTGGACTATATCCCACTACAGAAATGCAACTCTGTGCAGTAAGACTCACGGTGGTGGCGTGTGTGTTTACATCAACACTGAATGGTGCGAGAGCTCTGTGATCGTTTCTACTTTCTGTTCATGGCTAGTGGAGTTTTGGCCATTTTATTTACCACGGGAATTCACAGCTGTTTTCATTATCGGAGTGTACATTCCACCGAGCGCTAATGCTGAGGAGGCGCTTTATGTACTGTACGCGGCTATTAGCGATCTGCAGAATGCACACCCTGACGGACTGTTTATCATCGCCAGAGATTTCAACCATGCAAATCTCAAAACAGTGCTTCCTAAATTTTATCAACATGTGGACTTTGTGACGAGAGGGGAAAACACGCTGGATCTTGTTTACACAAACATCCCCGGCGTGTACCAAGCGGAGCCCCAGCCCACCTCAGATACTCAGACCACATCTCTGTTAAGCTAATTCCAGCATACAGACCGCATGTCAGACGCTCAAAACCGGTTCCAAAGAAGGTGAGAACGTGGCCAACAGGAGCTACTTCTGCTCTTCAGGACTGTTTTGAGTGGACTGACTGGCAGATGTTTAGGAAGGCTGCAACCAACGGCGAATCTGTTAACCTAGAGGAGTATGTCTCTAAAACCATCGCAACACGCTCCAACCAGAAACCGTGGATGACCACAGAGGTGCGTGCGCTGCTAAAGTCCAGGGACTCCTGGACAATAAAGACACATACGTACGAATGCTGTCTATGTTCATAGACTTTAGTTTAGCATTTAACACAATCATCCATCAGCATCTGATCGAGAAGCTGGGCCTGCTGGGCCTGAACACCTCCATCTGCAACTGGATCCTGGACTTTCTGACGGAAAGACCTCAGTCAGTCCGGATTGGAAACAGCATCTCCAGCACCACCACACTGAGCACTGGGGCCCTGCAGGGCCGTGTGCTGAGTCCACTGCTGTTCACTCTGCGGACTCATGACTGCACAGCTCAAATCACATTGTTAAGTTTGCCGATGACACGACCGTGGTGGGTCTCATTAGAAAGAAAGATGAGTCAGCATACAGAGAGGAGGTGAAACAGCTAACAGAAAAAGTAAAGCCAATAACCTGTCTCTGAACGTTGACAAGACTAAGGAGATAGTTGTTGACTTATGGTTGGTGCTATTGCATTATGTCCCGTCCTTTATTGTCTTTTTTGCTCTATCCTTGTAATGTTTGTATTGTTTATTGCACTGTCTGTTTCTGCACTGTCTGCACTAGGTTGCACACATGCACTTTATGTCTATCCTGTTTAGTGGCTCTTTGTTGTTTTGTAAATTCTTTCTTGTTTTGTTGTAGCACCAGAGGGTCCTAAAGAAAGATTTCATCCCACTGTTTACTGCATCTGCTATATATGGTTGAAATGACAATAAAGCTGCATGAACCTTGAAATATAAATGTGTACTGTTACTTGGGGATAAGTTTGTTAATGGGTCGTGTACTGTCATCTGGTAATACGTTTATTAATAGGTGGTGTAGCGTTAACTGGTGATTGGTTTGTTAATGGTGGTTTAATTATTAAAGTATTGTTATCTGATGATAGGTTTGTCAATGAGTGGTGTACTGTTATCTGGTGATAAGTTTGCTAATGGGTGCTGTACTGTTATTTGGTGATAAGTTTGTTAATAGGTGATGTACTGTTATCTGGTGATAAATGTGTTAATGGGTGGTGTACTGTTATTTGGTTATAAGTTTGTTAATGAGTGGTGTAATATATTCTGTTACATACTGTTATTTCGTTGTCGTCCAGCAGGTTTTGTGCAAGTCTTCGCAGCTCAAGTAAACTAGACTGCAGTTTGCTAATAAACAAATCTTTAGCTGATGATGTTTTTGATGACTTATTCATGGATAAATCCTGCAAATTGGCAGAGTCTGTGATGTGATTTCCATTTAGTTGAGAACAGATAGATCGAATCTGGTAATAAACTTCCCACAGCAGCAGACGCAACTGCAGAGACAGAAGTTAAAAACACTGAATGATATTGCTAAGTTATTAGTTTTTAGACTGGCATGTGTGGATGTTTGGGTAAAAGACTGGAGTTTAAGAAAGGTGTGTGTTTGACCAAATCTACATTGCACACCTGCTCCCTCTCCTGCTTGAGCTCCTCCTGCTCTATGCTCTGCTCAATCTCACACAGCAGTGAGTGAGTGTTAGAGCTAAAGCCCTGGAAAGTTCTTTCTTCAGTCACCTCTGCCAAACGGGCACGTAACTGCTGATGAGACACACGTAGCTCCTGTAGCTCCATTCGACTTTGCTGTAGCTGAGGACACACAACATACACACTAAACTGGGTGGGAAAAAAAGAGCAAAATTATATGTTGTGCTTAAAAACCCACACAAAGAACTTCATATCTTTAATATCATATGAACAGTTTCCAATTCTTTTAAAAAAGTTGCATTTGCTTTGTTATATTCATCCAATTAATTATGTACATTTGTATGTGGTTTCCTATATTATTAGTTGTTATTGCATGCAGAGAGAGAATGATTCATTTAAACATGGGCATATCGCTTCCTGTACAGAAGTGGCCAAGGACATACATGCATATCAGATGAAATAAAGGCCCTCTTTTGTGAACCATGTTTTCAATAAGGGTTGTTTTGTAGAGAGAACAGGTATGCTATCTGATGTGCAATGTACTGTTATATTGTATGCTGTGAAGATTTACACAGCATTTATTTGTATTTTGCAAATTTTGACAGACTAGCACATCAGGTGTTGTAAACAAACGTTACTGCAATGCCTCATACAGTGCTGTATGCAAAAGCAAAGTTCTGCCTAAAGGGAGTTGACTGTGTTTGACCTTTTAATTTTGTATTCTCTCTTTAGTTCCTGCATTTTTATTTTCTATTTTACAATGATGTGGTAATGTAGTTTTTTTTGTTAGGCTATTAGTTAAAATGTGTAAACTGTGAAACAAGTACAGTCTCTTTTAGTAAATATCCACAAATTTAAAGATACAGTAATGTGAAAATTTGTACTTTTGACATGGATATATGGCTTAAATTTAAAGTGCAACCATCTGCATTTCAATACAGTAACTGTCATCCAAAGTCTTATCATATTTAACATGACGTTGTACTAAAAAGTGCATTGTTATACTGACAACAATGTGAACTAAATATATATAATATATTTACAATTAAAAAATAGTTTATTTTTTTCAAAAATTACTTATAGTTTAGTTTATTAGCTACCTGTAAGTCCTTTTCTTTGTATATCTTCTCCAACACAAATGTCTGTTCTTTTAAGTTGTCCACAGTGCTTTTCAGCTGCATGTTCTCCTCATGCAAGGTGGCTATACATCGTTCAAGTTCTTGCTTATGCTCTGACAGCGTCTTTATCTAAGCCAGATAAATAGACAGAGAATGGTGTCAGATACAAAGTCAAAACAATTTAAACAACTGCCTATTTAAACATGCTGTTGTTTTGAATTCCACGTAGACAAAGGGCAATGCCTATATCACCCAGTGATTTTTTTTAATAGAAATACATGATCAGTTACTTGAATAGAGTACCTAGCATTTTATCGTTTACTAGACAAAGAAAGCCGTTAATAATCTTAAAGATAGTTGAGACACAATCTGTGACCAAAAATCTTTTTTAGTCTGTGCTTAGTAGTGAGCCTACAAAACAAATCTGTCTGCTTCTATAGCTATCCTTTTCCATATGTATGAAAACAAAAGTAAGTACTAATGTTTACTACTTTATGTTGCAGCTCAGAACATTTGCATTTAAATTTCTTTTCTTGTAAACTCAAAATTTATTTAAACAAACCATGGCCTGCTAAATCTCTGATTTGTTAATATGAGTCTTTATTATAAATTTATTTTAAAGCAAATATTTAACCTTAGAAGAGTAATATATATGCGGAAAAGAGGATTGCAGTACATTTACACTTACTTCTATCCCTTGCTGCTCCCAAGAAAAAGGAATACAAGCAAAATAATTAGAAAAGAAATTGCAGAAAGTCATTATGTTGAACAAAAGCTTTTTAAAAAAGATTTTTTTAAACAGTTTTTGCAAGCATCCTAATGATTTTACCTCTGCCTGTAGGCTCTCTAATTGTGTCATGTGTTGGTTTTTAGAGATGTTTTTCTTTCTGAAATCATCCTGCAATGAATGGACTTGAGTGTATAGCTGTCTCTCAACATCAGAAGCCTGTGAATGCAATGCACACACATACACATATGCACACACACACACACACACACTGCATTATTATTATTATTATTGATATTATTATTAATAATTATTGTAATTTGTTTATTTGTATGGCAAAACCTTTTCTAACTTTATCCTAAGTAATTTATTTTTGTAAAAGAGATATTTTTCTTAGCTGGAGCCACATGGTCAACACTTACAATTTTGTTGCATATTTCTTGTTTGTAAAACTATCAAGCTAGTGACACACTGATTAGGGGTGGGAATCTTTAGGTGCCTTACGATCCAATCCCGATTCTGGGAGTCCCGATCCGATTTCAAAACCATTCTTAATCTATACTTTTACATCTGTTTAAATCTTGACATTTTAACCAGAATTGAAGTTTCTTTGCTTTTTGTTTATTAGTTGAAATTTCTTTATGACAATATCATCTATTTTGAAAAAGATTTACTTTCATAAATGTCTTTTTATTAATAAAGTTGTTTTCAGGATGAAGTGAAGCTCCGAATGAAACATGAAAACGTCAGATTATTATACCAATTATGAAGAACACTTCATAATAGCTGAAATAACGCTGTAAGGAGACATTGTACCTCGGCTAAAATACCTGTAACATTGTTTAAAACCCTGTGTTATCCACGTCAGAGAACCAACACAAATCCTTGGCAATAAAACCGCCACTGACCGAATAATTCACTTCACCTTTTCAGAATTCCAGTAGCTAACCACTTAGCTACTTGTACTTAGAACTGTAGCTACTTGTTCGAGGGTTGTTTCAGTGAAACTGGTAGTGGATGCGGCCTGAAGTCAAGTTTGTTTCTTCAGCTCTGAGTGGAATTGCATGATATGTTTCTCCATGTTATTTGTGTTTATGAAATATTTGAATTTGGTGCCACAAACAAAAATCTATCTATCTATCAACATCGTTCATCAGAGTCAAATTACAAATATCATCAACAGTACATAACATCATCAAATGATTCTGAGAAACTGAAGAAATCTCTGTGTGTAAGGGACAAAGAGGAAGACCTTTGTGGTTTACGGGCCCTCAGAGAACACTGCATCGGCATGATTTTGTGATTGACATTAATAAACAGACCCAGAAAAACCTCCAGAAACCACAGTCAGTAAACACAATCCACTTTAACATCTGCAGATACCAACTAAAGCTCCATCATACAAAAAGGAAGTCATATGTGAACATGGACCAGAAGCGCCGTCGTGTCCTGTGGGCCAAAACTTGGAACAGTATTTTATAGTCAGACGAGTCCAAATTTGACATTCTTTTTGGAAATCACAGACACCGTGTCCTCCGAATAAACAGGAGGGATACCTTTTAGTGTGTAATAAGTGTTCAGTTTAAAAGCCAGCATCTCTTATGGTATGGGGTGTATACGGTTTGGACAGACTGCGTGCTTTGTAAATCACTATGAATGCTGAAAACCTGCATGAAGTTGGCTCCCCACCGAATGCAGAATTGGGCAGAAATAGTCTTAATCGTTTGTGCTGAAAAAAAATTTGTGCTCCAAATTCTAAATAGTCTTAATCGTTGTGCTGGTTTGTGCCAATTAAAGTTTTGTATGTCCTTTTTTATTTTTTTTTAATATAAGACATTACATTATAGACGATGACCCCAACATGCTCCAAACTTATCTGAAATAGACTCATCGTTTGTGCTTCTTTTGTGCTGGTTTGTTCAAATTAAAGTTATATTTTAAAGTTTTATTTTAAAAACAAAAGCAGCACAAACAAAACTTTCATTGGCATAAACCAGCAGAAACGAACCACTAACAAATAAGACAAATAAGTGAATTTGTTGTGTGTGTGGTGGTGTTAAGTGACCAGAGAATAACCTCTAAAAAACCAAAGCAGCACAAACAAGCACAGAGAACAAACGTTTTGCTTTGGTTAGAGGGCCAACTTCACGCAGGTATACTTAAAAGGTCCAGACAACATTTATTTCATTGAAGACCGTGTATTGTGTACCTCAGCTATTCCAACAGCAGATTCCGGTAGCTAAATTAACCTGACTGCAGTCCAGATCTTTCAACTGTAGAGAATATTTGGTGCATCATTAAATGAAAAATATGACAAAGACCACAAACTCTTTTTCAGCTGAAAACCTGAATTAGGCAAGAATAGGACAAAATTCCAACATCAAACTTCAGAAACTCATAACCTTGATGTCCAGATGTCTTCAAATGATTTTAAAAAGAAGAGGAGATGCTATATCATGATAAACACACCCGTCCCAGCTATTTTAAAAACTTGCGGCAAGCATCAAATTTGAAATGAGCTTATCAAGCGGATAAAATTTCGCAGTTTAATCAATTGTGTTATCTGAGTTCTATTGTAAATAAAATATTGACTCTTGTAATTTGAAAGTTTTTTGGTTTCCATTTTATTAAAATTTTTTCCGAAACTCAGGTTGTAATCACTTGTACAACCCACTGAGAAAATAACATAACTAACTAACTAAGCCCAGGAATTGTTGCAGCTCCTTTATGATAGTTGGTCGGGCCATGCCTCGATGGCTTCCACTTTTCCTTCATCCATTTTGATGCATTTAGTGGAAATATAATATATCCAGGGTGCTAGTCTGATGGAACATTAATTTGTTTTACTTTAGATGCAGTCCTCACAAAGGCATTGGAGGACTATGCGTGTTGCCGATGTTTATTCTCAGTTTGGGAGTAAAGTAGGATGCAGTTGATGTACACAAGAATGAAACGGATCAGACATTCCCGAAACATCTCGTTCATCTGGCTCTGGAACACTAAGGGTGAACTGACGAGATCATAGGGCATAACCATGTACTCATGATGACTGGTTGAGGTAATAAAAGCTGTTTTTTATTCGTCTCCGTCTCCAGATCAGATTATATGCACTTTTCAGGTCTAGCTTGGTGAAGATTCTTGCTCCTCGAAGTTGATCTAGGGTAGGGAAAACGAGAGAAAGAAGTTAACTGTACCTTACAGTAATCTTGTTTATGGCGCAGTAGTCAACACAAGAGCCCACCATCTTTTTAGCTACGAAAAAGAAGCTGAATGCTGCAGTTGATGTTAAAATTTGCCAGTTATCAACTGGACTTTATAAGCAAATGGTTGACCTGATAGAGGTTTAGAACATGGGCAAGTTTAGATTTTTCTGTCAGAAATCCGTGAGGCTGCATTTCTAGAACCAAAGAGCATTGCTTAATAAATCCGCTGCATTTGTCCAGCAAGCCAGAGTACGGAACAGGATTGACCATTTAGCTGATAGCGTAGATTGGTGTCAGAAGTGTGGTATATACTTAAATATTCAGCTTGCGTGGTGGTAACCAGCTCTTGAAATTGGACTGGGCCTGTTTGGTTTTGTAGCAAACTTAAAGGCTTTGAAAAACAGACGAACAACTAAGAGAAACACCAGATTACCCAGAGCTATGGGTCCTCTGGAACTCTCTTTTAAACATCAGAAGCGTTTGAGAGTCTTAAAGAAGCGTAAAGCTTGTAGAAAATCAGGAAATTGCTAGGACAGGGGATGGCACCCCGCGGCTCCAAAGCCACATATGGCTCTTTTGTCCTATAGCTGCGGCTCCCTGTAGCTTTAAAAAAAAAAAGAAATGATTTAATAACTCTGAATTTTAAAACTATGGTAATCTTGTTACATTAAAATGAAATGTGTTTAATTTTTTGACGTTCAAAATATGCGTCACCACCCCTATATGCGATACTGCATATCATCTACAGGTCTTTGCCAATATGAACTATATAAAAAAACAAATATCACTCACGCCTTACAGACGACAGCTTATGTCAGTTTCAGTCTCTTCTCCAATCAACATTTTGGTCCTCTTCCTAGTTGAGATGGATACACTTCTCAGTGGCCTTCCTACTGATGGTATCCCTTGATGGTCCTCAGTGACTTCAAACGTCACTCTCTTTCTTAAACCATAGACTTTCTTTGTCCTTTATCTTCCAAACCTAGGAAGACTTCTTGTCATGCTCCTTGGTTTTCAGATGTGTTGCGCAACAGATTCTGAGAACACAATTCAACACAGATCTTGCCACCTACCACACTCTTTTGTCCAAGTTCTGATGTGACTAACTTCTACAAGGAGAAACTTTGGCCTGCAGAGGACTTTGCTTTTCTAATAAGAAGGTTAAGCATATCTGCAAGACCTTTAACAAGTCATTCTGTTCTGCAATTCTACCACCTGTCCACCGGACACAATTCTTCGGCAATGCTCCAGATCATCTCTCCTGATCTTCTTCCTTTTATCTCTTCAATCATCAATGGCTTACTATCTTCTGGTCAGACATTAGCAACTACAGACCAATATCACTTCTCCCTTTTCTTTCAAAAATACTTGAATGCGCTGTCTATAATCAACTGTCTCTCTTTATCTCACAGAACAACCTTCAAGACCCCAATCAGTCTGGCTTCAAAAAAGATCACTCTACAGAGACTACCCTCTTGACTGTCACTGAAAAGCTGCATGCCACCAGATCATCCAAACTGTCATCTGTCCTCATCCTTCTAGAACTTTCAGCTGCATTCAACACAGTCAATTACAAGATCTTGAGGTCTACTATCAAGTGTCTCGGTATTTGTCGAACAGCATGCCAGTGATTTGCTTCCTACTTGAAAGTCCATTCATATCAGGAAACATGGAACGCCATCTCCTTTTCTCCGTCTTTACTAACTCGGCAAAGTTATTTCCTCACATGGGTTCACCTACTATTGTTATGCTAAAGACACTTAACTTGTCTTTTCCTTTTCTTCATCAGACACCACAGCTTCTTCCAGGCTCTCAGCTTGCTTGGCAGACTTATCATCATGGATAGCAGCTCACCAGCTGAAAATCAACCCATGCAAAACTAAACTACTTTTCATCCCAGCTGACGCTGACCTTATGCCAAGATCTTGCAATCACCTGGGACTCACCTCTGAGTGCAATTTGTTCTCTGCAGATGATTCAGAATGGAGCTGCACGTGTTGTTTTCAACCTGCCAAATTCTCTACTGCTCTACTGCTGTGTAGCTTCCACTGTCTCCCAGTAGCTGCACGCATTAAAAACGCTTCAAACGCATTCAAAACACTGATTCTTGCCTACGAAGCCAAAAATGGTGTAGCGCCCTCCTACCTCCAAGCACTAATCACTCCTTTCATAGTACCACACCATGCTCCCTGAGATCCACAAGTACCGCTTGACTAGTCCCACCATCTCCTAGGTAGGTCTACCTTAAGACTTTTCTTTGTTCTGGCACCAAGTTAATGGAATGAACTTCCAATAAATGTCAGAGATGATTGAAAACCCACCACTTTCTTAAATACCTGGCACTCGACATTAAAAAAACAGTATCCATGCTACACTTTTAACAGTTCTGCAAGCACATGGTTATTTTTAGAATGTTGACAGTCAAAGCTTGTTCATCAGTCAGAATTAGGCTATTAATTATTACAGTGTTGAGACCAGTAGGAAAATCATTTGCATTGGAATGTCTTCCAAAGTATCTTGTTCAGGTTTTAATTTTTATGTTTCATTTACATGTTTGTTAGGAGTCCTGTCCAAAAGACATCTAACAGCCAATAATCACCTATATTTTTAGCACCACCAGATGACAGCAGGAAATTTGGTACATGTCATGTGGCTTCTTTTGTTTGTAGTTTTGTTTTAGTTTAATATATATATATATATATATATATATATATATATATATATATATATATATATATATATATATATATATATATATATATAGCCCTTTTGTTTTCTTGTCCTTTGCCTGGTATTGATTCCTGTAACCCCCGTGAGTGAGTTTCATGTTCAGGCTAAAATAGTTTGTTTGTTGGCCAAGTCAAGTTTATGTTTATTGTTAAGTCTTTTTGGTTATTGTTTGACTTAACACAGGTATTAAAACTTGGGTTCTTTACACTCGCCTACAGTGGAATTCACCATCACAATCCTGGCCATTCTATACAGGTGCTTTATTTTATGTCTAGGAAAAAAACATTTTTTTAAGCTTTTTTCTAGATAATATTTAATCCCAGACCCAGGCACAATCTACATAACATACCTGTTCTTACTACTTATTTCCTCCACACTTTTTTGTATGCCTTTTATATCTCATGTTATACTTTAAATATATAACATGATAAAAGGCATACAAAATGCCTGAAGATAGACGCTGTTTGTTTTAACTAGTGAAAAAAGTAAACAAAATGTTTATAGTATTCATATATTTTGTTTCATGTTAAAATTGTATTTAGAGGGTCCACACTTGTATAAAAATATAGCTTTTTATAGTCTTAACCATGAGGCAGGCTGATCTTTACTAAATACACTGCTTACAGAAAAAATTTTTTTACACATATTGCCTATATTGCCTATACATATTACATATATACACATGTTATTTTACAAAAACAGATAAATATATATATACAGTATGTCACATGGAGTTCACCAGAGCTTCACAGGTTGACACTGGAATCCTCTTCCACTCCTCCATGATGACATCATGGAGCTGGTGGATGTTGGAGGCCTTGCTTTCCTCCACTTTCCATTTGAGGATGCCCCACAGATGCTCAATAGGGTTTAGGTCTGGAGACATGCTTGGCCAATCCATCACCTTTACCCCTAAGCTTCTTTAGCAAGGCAGTGGTCGACTTGGAGGTGTGTTTGGGGTCATTATCATGTTGGAATGCTGCCCTGCGCCCCAGTCTCCAAAGATGACACCATCTGAAACAAACAAGTTTATCTTGGTCTCATCAGACCACAGGACATCGTCCCAGTAATCCTTGTCCTTAGATTGCTTGTCTTCAGCAAACTGTTTGCGGGCTTTTTTGTGCATCATCTTTAGAAGAGGCTTCCATCTGTGACGACAGCCATGCAGACCAATTTGATGCAGTGTGCAGCGTATGGTCTGAGCACTGACAGACTGACCCCCTACACCTTCAACCTCTGCAGCAATGCTGGCAGCACTAATACGTCTATTTCCCCAAGACAACCTCTGGATATGAAGCTGAGCATGTACACTCAAATTCTTTGGTCGACCATGGCGAGGCCTGTTCGGAGTGCAACCTGTTCTGTTAAATGGCTGTATGGTCTTGGCCACCGTGCTACAGCTCAGTTTCAGGGTCTTGGCAATCTTCTTGTAGCCTAGGCCATCTTTATATAGAGCAACAATTCTTTTTTTTTCCTGCTACTTGGACCCAATTTGGACATTTCCTCTTAGGGGTGTACTTTTGTTGCCAGGTTTTTAGACATTAATGGCTGTGTGTTGAGTTTTTTTGATGGGACGGCAAATTTACACTCTTACACAAGCTGTACATTCACTACTTTACATTGTAGCAGAGTTTCATTTCTTTAGTGTTTTCACATAAAAACATACTCATGTCTGTGACATACTGTATATATATATATATACATACACAGCTCAAAAAAATAAAGGGAACACTAAAATAACACATCCTAGATCTGAATAAATGAAATATTCTTATTAAATACTTTGTTCTTTACATAGTTGAATGTGCTGACAACAAAATCACACAAAAATTATCAATGAAAATCAAATTTATTAACCCATGGAGGTCTGGATTTGGAGAAACAATTAAAAATTGAAGTGGAAAAACACACTACAGGCTGATCCAACTTTGATGTAATGTCCTTAAAACAAGTCAAAATGAGGCTCAGTAGTGTGTGTGGCCTCCACGCGCCTGTATGACCTCCCAACAACGCCTGGGCATGCTCCTGATGAGGTGGCGGATGGTCTCCTGAGGGTCTCCTCCCAGACCTGGACTAAAACATCCGCCAACTCCTGGACAGTCTGTGGTGCAATGTGGTGTTGGTGGATGGAGCAAGACATGATGTCCCAGATGTGCTCAATTGGATTCAGGTCTGGGAAACGGGCGGGCCAGTCCATAGCATCAATGCCTTCGTCTTGCAGGCTGCAGGTCCTGCTTACACACTCCGTCCACATGAGGTCTAGCATTGTCTTGAATTAGGAGGAACCCAGGGGCAACCGCACCGGCATATGGTCTCACAAGGAGTCTGAGGATCTCATCTTGGTACCTAATGGCAGTCAGGCTACCTCTGGTGGGCTCAAGTTTTTAGGGCTGTGCGGCCCTCCAAAGAAATGCCTCCCCACACCATTACTGACCCACTGTCAAACCGGTCATGCTGGAGGATGTTGCAGGCATCAGAACGTTCTCCACGGCGTCTCCAGACTCTGTCACGTCTGTCACATGTGCTCAGTGTGAACCTGCATTCATCTGTGAAGAGAACAGGGCGCCAGTGGCGAATTTGCCAATCTTGGTGTTCTCTGGCAAATGCCAAACGTCCTGCACAGTGTTGGGCTGTAAGCACAACCCCCACCTGTGGACGTCAGACCCTCATACCACCCTCATGGAGTCTGTTTCTGACCGTTTGAGCAGACACATGCACATTTGGGGCCTGCTGCCGGTCATTTTGCTGGTGGTCGGAGTGTGTAAGCAGGACCTGCAGTTTCTGCAAGATGGATGGCGGCGGCACACATCGCGCGGCTCAGCGTCTCTCCAGATTTGCCGTATTTGTGCTTATTTACGCACTATTCTCCTGTGTGCTCGCGCAATTCTGTCATGCGAGTGTTTCATACGACAGACCATCACTTTTGGATATTGGTCACATCTGCACAAACTTTGTTTCGCACTATTTTCAGGGCGGATAGAGAAGCAGTGTGCACGGGTAGGAACAGAGGAGGGGGCTTATGCATTTATGTAAACAAAACATGGTGCACTGTCTCTGTCACTGTTTCTTCTCACTGCTCTGCTGATCTCGAATACCTGATCATTAAATGCAGACCCTTTTATTTACCACGTGAGTTCACATGTCTTGTGGTGATAGCAGTGTATGTCCCCCCGGATGCAAGCACAGCTATGGAAGAACTAAGCTCTGCTATCAACAAGCTGCAGACAGTGCATCCTGATGGAGCCTTTGTCGTCGCTGGGGATCGCTGCCAAAATTCAGACAGTGCATCCTGATGGAGCCTTTGTCGTCGCTGGGGATCGCTGCCAAAAAACGTCTCCTGTTTCACTAGGGGACAAAAAACTCTTACAGATGCTTACAGAGTCACACCTCTCCCCCACCTCGGACAATCAGACCATCTTTCATTGTTTCTGCTGCCCAAGTACTGTCCAGTCAATAAAAGTGTGAAACCCACAATCAGGACTGTTAAAAGTTTGGATGGATGGGGCTGACGCTGCTCTCCAACAGCAGTTCACACATACAGACTGGAGTGAATTTGCTGCACAGGCCACTACAGATACAGTCACCAATGTCAACACTTACACCACTGCTGTCCTTGATTACATCAATAAGTGTGTGGATTTGGTGACTACAAATAAGAACATCAAAGTGTTCCCCAATCAGAAGCCCTGGATGAACCGTGAGGTCCGTCTCCTGCTCAAAGCACGCAACACCGCCTTCAGGTCTGGAGACTAGGAGGCCTACAACGTCGCCAGAGCTGATCTGAGGAGGGGAATCTTCAAAGCCAAACACGAATACAAACAGCAGATCGAGGAGCACTTCATCTCTGCTGACCCCCGACGCATGTGGCAGGGAATACAGGCTATTACTGACCGCAAACCACCCAACAGTACACCTCCAACCAGCTCTGCCTCACTCCCCGACGTGCTTAACCACTTCTATGCTCGCTTTGAAAAAGGGAATATAGAGCCTATGCTCAAAACAGAGCTGTCACCAGGTGAGCAGCCACTTTCGCTCTCCATCTCTGAAGTGTGTGCTACCCTGGGTAGGGTGAATGGTAGAAAGGCAGCTGGCCCTGATGGCATCCCTGAACGCGTACTCAGAGCATGCGCACAGCAGTTGGCTGAGGTCTTCACGAACATCTTAAATCTGTCCTTGGCCCAGGAAATCGTCCCCATCTGCTTCAAGTCTGCTACCATTGTACCAGTGCCGAAGCACTCTGCTGCAAAAGAACTGCGTGACTTTCATCCAGTCGCACTCACCCTAGTTATCGCAAAGTTCTTTGAAAGAGTGGTCCTCAGCCACCTTAAAGCCTGTCTGCCAGCCAACCAATTTGCCTATCGCCCAAATAGGTCAACTGAAGATGCCATTTCCACAGTACTACATTCTACCCTGACTCATTTGGACAACCCAGACACTTATGCCAGGATGCTGTTTGTCGATTTTAGTTCAGCTTTTAATACAGTTAGCCCTTCTAAGCTAACCTTGAAGCTGAAACAGCTCGGCATCAGCACACACCTTTGCAATTGGACCCTGGACTTCCTTACTAACAGATCACAGTCTGTTCGATTGAATAACATCACCTCCTCCAATCTCACCATCAGCACCGGGGTTCCCCAGGGTTGTGTTTTGTCCCCTCTCCTATACTCTGTCTATGCGTCAAACAGCATTTTCAAGTTCGCAGATGACACCACGGTAGTAGGCCTTATCAGAGGTAACGATGAGACGGCCTACAGGGAGAAGATCCAGCACCTGGCAGCATGGTGTGAGGACAATAACCTGGAACTCAACACTAAGAAGACAAAGGAGGTCATTGTGGATTTCAGACGAGCTGGCAATCACACTCATCCTCCAATACACATCAACGGAGCGGCTGTTGAGCGTACCTAGCTTCAAGTTCCTAGGAATCCACATCTCTGAGGATCTCACCTGGTCTCTGAACTCTTCTTTCCTGGTCAAAAATGCACAACAGCACCTATATTTTCTGAGGAGACTTAAAAAGTCCCATCTCAGCAACAGGATACTGGAGAACTTTTACTGCAGTACCATCGAGTGCATCCTCACAAACTGCATCTCAGTATGGTACAGCAGCTGCACTGCTTCAGAGCGCACAGCCCTTCAGAGGGTGGTAAAAACCGCCCAACGAATCATCGGCACTCAGCTACCCACCCTGGACAACATACACAAAAGGGCGAGAGGCATAATCAAAGATCCCTCTCACCCCAACCATGGACTGTTCACTCTTCTTGCATCAGGCAGACGCTACTGATGCCTCAGAGCCTGCACAAACAGACCGAAAAACAGCTTCTTTCCTGTGGCTGTTTCTGCACTGAACAGCTGATATACAGTATTTTAATTACTACTGCACTGCCACTTCTATACTTTGCACAATCTATAACTATCTATTGTTACACCTCAATATTCTATCCATATACCTCTGTACATTATTTACCCAACCCTCTGTAACTATCAACCCCATACCGTATTTATTACACTGATATTTATTGTAAATAAGCCACTTATGCACTTCTGGTTAGATGCTAACTGCATTTCATTGGCTCTGTACATGTACCTTGCACAATGACAATAAAGTTGAATCTAATCTAATTTAATCTAATTCTGCTGCTGGGTTGTTGCCCCGGTAGCGCCTCCATGCTCTGGACACTATGCTGACAGACACAGCAAAACTTCTTGCCACAGCTTGCATTGATGTGCCATCCCGGATGAGCTGCACTACCTGAGCCACTTATGTGGGTTGTAGACTCCGTCTCATGCTACCACTAGAGTGAAAGCACCGCAAGCATTCAAAAGTGACCAAAACATCAGCCAGAAAGCAGAGGAACTGAGAAGTGGTCTGTGGTCACCACCTGCAGAATCACTCCTTTATTGGGGGTGTCTTGCTAATTGCCTATAATTTCCACCTGTTGTCTGTTCCATTTGCACAACAGCATGTGAAATTGATTGTCAGTCAGTGTTGCTTCCTAAGTGGGCAGTTTGATTTCACAGAAGTGTGATTGACTTGGAGTTACATTGTGTTGTTTAAGTGTTCCCTTTATTTTTTTGAGCAGTGTATATACACAGTATGTATACAATATATATATATATATATATACACAACTCATCCCACACCGTCTTGTTTTTTTCTTTATCTCTTTTTGGGATATAGTGTCTGTGGGACAAGTCTCAAATATATATTTTGATCTCTAGGTACAATTTTTTATCCACAATTAAAAAATATTCATTTATCATGGAAAAAAATGTAGCAATAAATATTTGTATATACATATCTAATTCAATTGCCCTTGACTTAGTCTAATTCACACTCACTTTAGCGCATGTGCCAAACTACTCAAAGTTTTGCACTCACATTGCGGAGCTGCTCTAGCAGACTGTAGTTTTGTTCTGAGAGTTCAGTGACGATGTGTGTCTTGTCCCGATGAGCCTCACGCAGCTGCATCTTGTGCTTCTCCAGCTCAGCTTTAAGGTACTGCATGTCAGTCTCCAACTCAGCCACACGACTTTCCCACTCCCCTTCTCGTCTTGCCAAGCGTTGCTGCAACTTATGTTTCTCCTGCTCCAGATTCTGCAAGACAAGAGAGGCAAAAGCAAATTATATGGACTTAACTTGCAGCATTGTTAAAGAAATTATATTACTGCGGTGAGTAGATAGCATTGTTGGCGGAGTGCTCAGGGAATGTGACCAGCTAGTTGATATGTATACCATTTTCCCAAATAGTGCCATCTTGCTAACATGCTTCAAGTGCTTAACTCTGCTAATTCATAACTGGACACCACTGCAGAGTAGTTGCAACAACTAACAGTCTGGTAAAGAGTCAACAGTCTTTAAACACTCAAGTCAGGGTCTTCAGTAATCAACTGTAAACCACATGCACACATCTTACATATCACTATTGAAACTATTATTAATAATGAGTACAAATATGTGGATAAAATGTGTAAAATTTGCATTAAAATCTTGCATTAAAATATAAAACTAGCTTGTTGTGATCTGTGCTAGCTGTTATTTGCTCGTAGCACTTATATATTTTAAAAAGTGCACAAAAACTTTGCTAGCCTTTATTAGTAAATCCAGTTTGGATGTTAGTCTGCAAAAAAACAAGCATGTAGCGGTGCTAGAGACTGTGGCTTTATTTTTTTCCTCTTTGTTGAGTTTTACTTTAATACTCCAGAAATTCTGGTGGATGATAGGGGTAGCACTGGGCATATCGCTAGAACCAGAGGGCACGCTGTCACTGAACATCCTCATCTTTTTACAAATTAGATGTAATGGCGTTCAACTATAGGGTAGTGTTATCTGTAGAGCTGCTCCAGACCTTTTTAATGCATTTCAGTTCAAACACAACAAAACTAATCACAGTAATAAAACAATGAAAAAAGGTAACCAAATAATCATATTTTTATACAGCTTACAGAGAAGACACTGACACAATAATAACGTTTGTTATTGACTTTAGAAAATAACCACATCTCCACATCCGCTTTGAAGAGAATCAATAGCACTTTCAGTTTAACTGAAACTGCGTTACCTGATTCAACAGCTTCATTACCCAGAAAGCACTCAAGTTCCACTTACCACCATCTTAGACTACAAATGACTTACACTCATACATGCATACATACATTTGTCGTCTGAAAACAGAGTTGGCTCAAATGGTTAAGAAGCTAAGTTGTTGATCTGAAGACCTCAGTTTAAGCTCCACTGCCAGACTCTGTTGGGTCTTTGAGCCCTTAACCTTTCCAGCTCCAAGGGTGCTGCATCATAGCTGACCCTGCGCTCTGACCCAAACTTACTAAGATGGGATATGCTGTAAAACGTATATGTGACAAAATAAAGACATTTACATTTAGGTATCAAAGCAATTTGATATTTATAACCTGACTGTATAAGAGTTTCTCTTTTAAGCTATCAGATTTCCTAATTACCAGAGACTGGACTGACACTAACACACATACACACATTAGTAACTGTACAGACTGCAATTTTCTAGATCACTGTATAACACTTCATGACTGCTGTGTAAATTCTTTGTGCTATTTGATAGCTTCCCTTTAAGAGCCACATTTCTGCCATTTGTAAAACTGCATCTTTACATTTGAAAAATCTAAATTACAACCTATGCTTTCGGTGTCTAATACAAATATTTTTATTTATGTGTTCATGACCTCAAGATAAGATTATAGTAACGCTTTACTGAGTTGTTGTTATGCACACCTAATAAACACACTCTAGCTGATCCAAAACACAGCAAATAGAGTTATGGTCATATAAGTCTGGTTCTGTCAACACTGCACTGGCTTCCTATTAAATAACAAATAGATTTTAAAATATTGTTGAAAATATTGAAAGTTTCACATTTCATACACAGTGGTATTTTAAAAGGAAAACGGACGTAGCACAATGCTCATTTAATAAATGCAGAATTAAACAGATAAGTTTTGAGTCTGGATTTTAAAATGTTACTGATTTAACACATCAGGGGCCTCATATCCAAACACTTGCATTGGAATAATACTAAAACATTGCGTACAGACAAAGCTGTAAATGTGCGTATGCACAAAAACATCAGACATATCAAACTCTGCGTATGAAGAATCCTATGCATATTCTCTTGGTAAATCCTAATCAACTTAAAATTGAGCACACATGCACAAGCACCAAACCCCACCCTGTCTCTTCAAATAAATTAACTGAAATATGTAATGAGTCACTTTGGCTAAATCAAACAGCAAGAAAATAGCAAAAGCAAGCGAGAAACAAAACTATATGGAAAGTAAATTGGAGGTGCTATAATCAGAGGTAGAAACGATAAAAATCTAAAAAGGATCTGAAAAAAGATCGCACTGTAACCGAGCTTAAATAGAAACAGTCTGACAAAAGTGCAAGTGAAGCAGAGAACTGCTGCGCACAGACAAAGTGTGGACAAAGTTTGATTTCTTCTGGTAGCTGTTTCCAAGAGCGGGCTGCATAATAGCTAAATCTGATTATCCTCGTTTAGACTGAACCCTCAGTATGTTTAACTGACTTGATCCTAATGACTTATATCTGGTTTAAATCCAGTGATCATATCTAAAACGTATGTGGGTCCTTTAGGGATTTGAGTAATTTATAAACGAAATAACAGTTCTTTAAAATCAATACTAAATGTATCAGTCAGTTAGTGTTTGAACCTGAGGACCAGAGTGATACAATCAGATTTTTTGGTTCCAGTCAGAATCCTGGTGTCAGCATTCTGCATGAGCTGCAGCTGTCTAAGTGTCTTTTTAGGAAGGCTGGTTGGAAGTGCATTACAATAGTCCAGTCTACTGTGATAAAAGCATGAACAAGAGTCTTCAGATCCCAACTGGAAACAAAACCATGGTTCCTGACTTCGTTTTTGGTTGTTTGACCTCTAGAATCGAGGTATGCTTTCACCCTGATATGTTTATCTTTGTTTCCAAAAGCAATGTTTAAATGAAGAAAGTTTTGGCACATCCAACTGTTATCAATATGTTGGCAGAGGTCAACAGCACTTCGGCGAGGAAAAAGACAGATGGGTATCATCTGCATAGCCGTGATAGCCAATTTGGTTCTTTTTCATTTTTTGGCTCAGTGGGAGCAGATATAGGTTGAACAGGTGGTGCAAAAAGTTAACCTCGTTAGACTCTGCAAGACTGTTATGATCGACAGAATCCATTGCAGCACTAAAATCTAAAAGTACCAACATTGAAATTTTGCCAAAATCTGAATTTAAGCGAATATCCTTTGTTATCTTTATGAACACTTTTTTTTTTGACAGAAACAGATCCTGCGGTAGTGGTAGCACAAATCAATATATCAATAAAACACAGAAGTAATGAGATAGTGCTACATCCTTAATAACAGTGGATGAAATATTTAGACCCTTACTAATGACCAAACCTAAGGTGTGTCTACAATTGTGTGTGGGTTCATGCACATGCTGAAAAAAACAAGTGTTTCAAATAGGTATAATTTATTTTGTAGCATTAATGTCTGCATTATCTATGTGAATATTTAAATCTCCAACTATAGCAAAACTCTGAGAAATCTCTGAGGAAATCATTGATAACATTTCAGTAAAGTCATAAAGAAAGTCTGGAGAGAATTTTGAAGGCCTGTAAATAATGATTAACAGAATGTGTGGAGCTTCTTTTTTCAAACACTCAAAATACAAGTAATGACCAAATAAAGCAGCTACACCATCACCTCTACTTACAGCATGGCATACACTCATATAAGAAAAGTTAGGAGGGACTGTTTTATTGAGGACTGTTGCACTGCATCTGTCTCCTACCCATGTTTTATTTAGAAACATAAAATCCAGTTTATTTGTAGTAATTATGCAATTGATTGAAAATGACTTGTTTTTTAGTGAACAGATGTTTAGAAATGCTAATCTGACAGCAATCTTTGTTTGATGCTTGATAGGCCTCAGATTAGATAGATTAGCTGTACGGCTTGAGAAGGCTCACTAAAAACATTTTTTGATTATAGCTTCTGCCAAAGCGGGACCTGACACACATTACTAAGAGCTATTTTCTATAAATTTTGCTTCACCTACAGCTAATGTAGGAGGCTGTGGGCCCTGGCTTGTGCTCTCACAGGGAAGGAGGTCAAACTAAGTTGATGAGTTTTGGCGGTTTCAGGGTCTTCTATGTTTCAGTTGTTATCTGGGGGCTTGCAGCCATAGAGTGGGAGAGTTTGGTCCCGGTGTATGCCAGTTCTTCCATTTTTTCGGAAAAATGGAGATGCATGAGAGACAGATGATGTATTTGCTGAGAGGGGCTGTGGCTCTACTGTTTCCGGCAGCTGAAAAATGGGTGCTAATTGCTGGAGCTGTTCTAATACCTCACAGTCTGTCTGTAATAAGCGCTGTGAACGGCGCTCGGTCAGGGTGGCGTCTATGAGCTGTAGTTGTTGTGGCTGCGTTGTGTTATCAGTGTCCCTGTGGGATATGTGTGTGTGTTATTCAGATTGATTAAACTAGCACAAGCTACTAAAGAATTATGGAGAGAAATAGATATTGTCCTTTAAGACTTTTATACGTTTGTTTGGGTGGAAAAAGAAATTGAAATTACCATTGAAGTTTAATTCTTTTACATTGCAGGGTTTTTTTATAGCCAAGTTCAAGCAACCGTACAAACAAGTTTGTTTCCTTTGTCAGGATTGGTCCTCTGATGTGAATGGCTGAACTCTTTTGAGTGTTTTAACAAGTTTACTGAAATCGCTCGTAAGAAGTTCTGACTGTTCGTTCCATATGTAATTCTTTCTGACGTAAATGATGATCCCATTTGCAGTTTCGTGCTTCATTAAGAGTTCCCTGTTCACATAAGAGACTGTTGCATGGGAAAAGTGATAGTTGTATTTCTGCTACTGATGTTTCGGATTACAGAGTCACCCACTATCAGAGTTCTGGGCTTGGATGTCTACTTGGCTTATACCACCTGTTTGTTGGTACCACCTGGCTGACACAATCCATGCTTAGTCACATTAAAATATTTTTTTACCTACGTCGATTAATAATTTGTACTTTTTTCAAATGTACAAATAATTTGTACAGATTTTCAAGGGTGGTAGAATAGTGTCCAAAAGCCTTGTCAAAGCTGTATCTATGGTAGAGCATGCTACTGCAGCAATACGAAATACTGTGTCAGACGGATGTCTCGGTTGCCTTTGGGTCTCGCTCCCTGTATGTGCCACTGATTTATGTGCTGATCAGTTTTAGCTTGTTCCTCTACACTTCATGTAAACTGTTTATGTTTACAGGATCTTAGGACTCACCGGCTGTAAATGACTTTGTTTCAGGAATTGTGATCCTTTGTAAAACCTTGCTGCAAATTTTGTATTTTTCACTAGCATTATACTGTATTATTAATGTATGCCAGTGGTTTGTAAATGTGTAAGTATGTATTTAGGCTTCTGTAAGTATCTGCATTTTTTAGGCTGTAACTACTTAAAATGCAAAAGAAAATAACTGCTGCTGCATGAGAAAATGAAGAAATAATATGCTACCTGAATAATCAAATTTATGCTATCAGTTTTGGAACATAAGAAGATGGATAACAATTATTTGTCTGAGTTTTGATACGCATTTTTACATTCTACACAAGGGGTGACGAGAAGACAATATGAATAATCTATGTGATAAGCAGGCATAAACAGAAGTAGAGTGAAACTTTAACTTTTGGTAATGGGGTTGCCATATTTAAACAAAAGAAGACATAATGTAAAATATGGCATATTTGTTTTGTTTTTTAACTTCATGTGAAAAGTAGCATTTAGTTTAACTCATTATTTACCATCACTGTATTGCTTCGATTTTTAGCCCACTGAATAACTCAGAACAAGTGACATATTAAATTTTAAAATATAATAATAATAATAGGAGTTGCATGTTGTCCCTGTGCTTGCGTGGGTTTACTTGGGTGACCAAAAACATGTAGGTTAGATAGATTGGTGATTCTAAATTGCCCATAGGTTTGAGTGTGGGTGTGTGTGTGGCCCTGTAATGGACTGGTGACCTGTTCAGGTTTTACCCCTCCTGCCTTTTGCCCTTTCAGAGATGGCTGGGATAGACTCCAGCAGAATCCTGTGACCCAGTATTAGGAAATAAGCGGGTATAGAAGATGAATGAATAAATTAATAAATTAATAAATTAATAATAATAATAATAATAATAATAGTTAATGCCTAATAGGTCAAACTAATAGGAGAGATGCTCCATGGGTGTGCAATGAGGTGCTGACACCTAAAATGCTCACCTGTCAAAGACTGCTTTTGTATTTTTTTTTTTTTTTGTAAAAATACAGTATGTGGCTGGCAACCCAACTGCCAGTATTTTACTGTAAATTTACAGTGAAAGATTTAACATGTAGTACATTTAACTCTGGGATTCTTTGCATTTGTTTTATGCTTAAAAGTTTATATGTCCAGCAAGTACTTTACAGGGTTCAAATAATTCAGAAGTAATTTTCCCATTATTAACCAGTGGTGTGTGAATTGGGTGTAGTTTTTAACCTTCTTTTCAAGCTAATGAATTCATATTTACAGAGGTGTATTTGGCCAGGCTGTTCACAACTTACATATACAGTATCGTTTCCTTTTCTATTGTCTTATTTTTTATGTGAAACTGACTTTTTGGGCATTCAATATAAAATACATTCTCATCTACATTTGGGTCTAAGTTTTAGTTATTTTTTTTATTATTATTTTATAAAAGGATAAGAACATTAATGTAAATGCCATTCCACAAAGCTAAAAATGCAAAGGTATAATTGATTATTTCTATTTTTTGCGCTCTCGCTTCTAATTCATGTTGCAATTGAAATGTCCTACCTCCAGCTTTAGGTTTAAGTCCTTGGTCATTTTTTCATATTGCTTCGTGAGGTCCTGGTTTCTCTCGAGCAGCGCTTTCCCGAGTTTTGCAGCCAGAACCAAGTCTCTCTCTTTCTGACGAAAAAGATCTGCGTCCTGTTCGTTTGTGATCAGTTCTTCTTCTTCCCGTTCCCGAGTAAGCATAGCCAGTTCTTCCTCCAGGACCGTGCCGAGGCCTCCTGAGCTGATGTGGATGGGAGACTGACGTAGTATAAATGGACGCAGATGAGTAAAGTCGCCACGTGAGAGTGGAGGAGTTTGCGAGCCGCAATCCGCGCAGGCGCTGTCCAACTCAGCTGATGCTGAAATCTCGACCGCGGCGGACGAAGCGAGGTGCAAGGCTGACATCGCAGGATACACCGAAGGGGCAAACTGGTCTACAGCCTATGGCTTTCTAGTACATATGTAGTCATATCGTGTCACTCCTATTTCAGGACATTGTCTATGATTTCTATTGCTTTTCATTTTCCGGTTTCTACGTTATCCAACGTGACGCACACTTCCAATCTTTCGGCGTGACCATCTTGATGAATTTAAGACTTGCGTCGCCATAACGGGGGGTTTCCCTAAACGTTTTACTAGTCCTATGATATAATACACATATACTGCTTTCTATGTTTATGCGCGAGCTCTCCGTATGTTGCACCTACTCCCTGATCGCATCCGTACCGTGACGTCAGTCTAACAAAGTGGTAACCTATTGGTTGAAAGTAATGAGGCCATATGTCAGTGCGCTACGTGCCTGACACAAATGCGCTCATATTAATGATACGGAAGGAGAGTTTGTTCAAAATCACCAGCATCTACAATCTGCATTTTTTTTTACCTATTCCAGATTATTAAAAAATAAACGTATGAAACTCTTCTACACACAGAGGCTGTTTTTATTGTTCCCATTGTTGTGCAAAGTGTTTCTGAATGAAATACTGCTATAGCGAGCCAGACATGTCAACAGCACTAACATTATAGAGGGGTCAGCTTTTACATATTAAATGTATTAATTGAAAAATAAAATGTTTTAAATACAATTGAATACAGTTTACTACATTTAAAAACTTACTGTGTTTTTTCTTTGGTTTATATTTCGGACAGTGCTGTAGTTAAGTCCACTTTTGTCAAGCACAAGACCAGGAATACTGGGTCAAGTCCAAGTCCATGCATGTGGAAGCAATATGATGCACACACAGCCAATTATATATCAGGTAATCAATGTCATTGGCCATTCTAAATGGATTGTGGATTAAACTAGTAATGTTAGCAGTTTTCTTAACAAGCAAGCTCCATTAATAGTTTTGTTTTAGGGTATTGAAAAAAGCATATATTGCTGGACTCAGTCAAGATCTACCAGAATATTTGGCGAGACCAATCATCAAATCTGAGACAAGCCTAAGTGCAAATATTAACAAGTTGAAGACAAGTTTGAGATGATAGAAAAACTTTGAGAGTACTAAAACACTATATCCTGCTTGCTATTTGATCCTTGTTCCCCTTGTGTTTTCCATGTGATTCCCTTGTCTGTGTGTCATGTATTGATTAGTTAGTTTATGTCATGTGCCCCCTCTTTGTAAGTATTTATTGCCTCTTGTTTTCTTTTTTTTGGTCTTGGATTGTGGATGCTCCCTGTACTGATGTTGAGTGAGTATATGTTCATGTTTATTTATAATTTAGTTTGGTTGTCAAGTTTGTGTTTCTTGTTTGGCACTTAATATTGAATAAAACTTGGGTTTTCTGTACTTGCTGTGACAGTGGATTCCTTACACCCTGTAAGTGTGTAAGAGGCCAAAAAGGGTAATTGTATTATTATCCTCTTGCAAATAATTAAATTTAAAAATCATTATAAAAAAGTTATTAAATATCAAGTAAGCGAGCAAGTAAGTTCAGTGAGGAAATAGTCTGCAGTGTGTTTCGGCCAAGATCACATGGCTTTATCCTACATCACCTAATGTTGAGAAAACTTGACATCACTAGGCTGCAGTTTGAATGTCCGGAACAAAGATACCCAGACCTGCAGAATGCTGACGATATGGAGTTTGAAGACTTTGTTACAAGATTGAGAGAAACCTGTCTAATGGCTTTTTCAGTCAGGATGGAAATGATCAACATCTTCATGTGTAAACAACACAATTGAAATACCTCAATACCTTACATGTCACAATATGGACAGAGATGCCACTCCTTATAAGGTTCGCCCTAGAAACAGTTTCATAAATGGTCTTAGGAAAAACATTGCTCGACATGGGACACCGGGAAGCACACACCGATTTGCACACACTGAGCAGCATGTTGTAAATGCAGAATCTATTAAATGCAGAGAATTAGAAAATAATAAAAAAAAGAAAGATGATCAGACACACACAGCACAGATCAAATAAACTGATGTGTGGTGAGTACTGGTAAAGGTGAGCCTCCAGGGAAGGATAAGTCTTATTTTTTAATGCTTTGCAATTAGGTAAAGCTTGAGCTAAATTTCCACTTTCTCCTGATAACACTTCCTTCGATAAAACCTCAGACAACAGAGCTTATCCTGAAGAGACATATGCTAAATATGACAATCCTAGTGTTGAAAATATGCCTGTTAAATGTTGACTCAAAAACAGAAAAGTAATTGCATCTTGCTCCTAATTGAAGCATCTGGAGTTTACATTTACATTTCTGGCATTTAAAAGGTGTCCTCGTCCAGAGCAACTTACATTTTGTCTTTTATACAACAAGCTTGGTGGTGCTGGTAATCGAAGTCCGATCTTCCAATTAGCAGTTCAAGACCTTGAGCACTAAACTACCACTTCCCCACAGTTATGTCACTGATTGGTTCTACATGGCCTTAAGGTGCCAAAATGAGAAAACAAAAATAATTCAAATTTATCATTTCTAATTCATGAATGTTGGACAAATTTTTTAAATTCAAGATTTAAAATGTTACAATTGCTCTAATGAAAGGGGAAAGATAGAAAGAACGAAGAATCTAATAATAGAAGAAAAATGAACAAACAAACAAGTAGCAAGAAACAGTAACAAAAATAAATAACATAAATAAAGATCCTGTACAAACGGAAGAACGAAAGTTGTGATTTGTATAAAAGCCCCCAAAGTTTGATTAATTGATTTTTGTACTTGAAGCAATTGCACATAAAAAATAAAAATGTCACAGCATTTAAAGAGTTGAATTGTAAAGTTTGGTTGCTTTAGGGCTGAAGGATCTCCTAAAGCGTTCAGTTTAACACTTGGTCGAGATCAGACTCAGAAGAGACCATGTTCTCTTTTTAGCAGCCAGCACACTGTGTAGTGGATGCGAAGACAATCTCAACTTTCTCACCGTAGACAGACAGAGGAGAGACTGGAGTACTGGATTTTCTGGTCCACTACCAGTTCCTTTGTTTTCCTGACATTGAGCTATAGGTGGTTGAGATCACATCAGGTGACAGAGTTGTCCACTGCTGTCTGATATTCCGAGGTGTTACCTCCCCGAAAACATCCATCAATCATAGAGTCGTCCCAGAATTTCTAAAGGTGGCAGGATTCAGAGTGGTATCTGAAATCTGATGTATATAGGGTAATAAGGAAAGGACTGAATGAAGAAAAGAAAGGACAAAAAAATGTTCTCTGTGGAGCACTAGGGCTGCAGATCATGATGTCGGACACACAGTTCTGTTCAGTTCAGGGACGCCTGGTGAGGTAGTCCATGATCCACAAAACCAGATTAGTGTAAACATTCCTGGACTTGGTGGTATTAAAAGTATCTGAGAAGGCAAAGAATGTAAGCCTCACAGTCTTCAGTATTTTTGGACCGTTTTCATCTGGAATGGTGAGCACTTTCTGAGGGGGGATAAATTGTTAAATATGTAGTGGGGCAGGGGGAGGGTTGCATCTGACTTGGCATCAGATCTTTTGAAAAATAGATTGAGCTCAATGGCATGATCTGTATTACGCTCCATCACCTGGCTGTTTTGTAGCCAGTGATTGTCCTCATGCGTCTCCACACCTGCATCATGTTATTTTGCTGTAGACTCTTTTCCAGTTTCCTCCTGTACATCTCTTTCCCTCTCTTATTTTGACAAACAGCTGTCTCTGTGTCCTTTTGGCTTTTTAGGTAACCAGACCTGAAAGCCCTTTTTTATTGTTGAGTGCTGCTTTTATGTCTTTGGTGACCCAGGGTTTGTTGTTGGGGAAGCAGTGGATAGTTTTTAAAGGCATGCTGATGTCAACACAGAAATTAATGTATTCAGTGATGCAGTCTGGTAGTTTGTCAGTTTTTTTGCCATGTGGCTCACTGAGTGCCTCCCAGTTTGTAGTTGAATGGCAGCAATGACTTCATCAGATGATTTCCTCCCTTTTTTTACAGTGGTGTGTACTCTGGTAGAAAATAGATCAGGTTATGGTATGACCTTTATAGACGGGGGCGGGCTAAAGAACTGCGGACGTCCTAAACATTTAAATACAAGTCTTGTCTACATAGTGTGGGAAATGTTTTCATGAGGGTTGCTTGATTAAAGTCGCCGGAGATGAGATACAAGACATCAGAGTGTCCGTGTGTATGAGGTCATAGCAGTAACTGAGTGTATGAGCTCACATGCGTGTACAGTGTCTGCGAATGGCGAAATCTAAAATACACTGCGATTAGTATTGTATGAGTAACTATCTGGGCATGTAGTATGAATAAAGACCTACCGCTAAAGTTGCAAACACGCTTTTTCACAGTCACATGACCCAGATGGCACCACATATTATTAAAAAAACAGCCAGTCCTCCTGCTTTTCTCTTTCACACTCCTTTCTTCTATATATTCTTCTTCTTATATTAATGTTGAAATCCGGTATGCCATTGTGTTGCCAGGTTTCTGTGAAACACGTTAAACTCCATTTATGAAAAATGTTATTAATCCTTACTAACGCTGCCATCCTATTGTCCAGTGACCTCACATTCTAATTAATGCGAGATGGGCAATACGGTTTATATCTCCTCACTTTTTCTTTGGATGCTGCTCTGCTCCGTTCATAGTTTCCTCTTTTATTGTAGGAGGTTTACACCAAAAATGCAAAGTCATCCATGGGATGGGCATTAACAAACATGCAGCATGCTTGATTGAACACCAAAGGCTAAAAAGGCCTTCAAAAATCTAAATGTGACACATACGAACTCTAACATTTTTTGTTAAGATCAGTCACTTTACAATAAAGTGTCTACAGAATAGGAGATATCTCAAACCCAAGAAAGTGGGGCAAGTTAATTCTGTTTTGTAAGAGTAATTTACTCTGTGAACCTAACCTGGTCAGAAGCAGGCATTCTCTGCTTGGTGTTTATATCATCTCATTCATTATTTTGCTAAATTCATTCATTGTGCATATTTCAGTCACTTAAAAAATGACATGTTAACTAAAGTTTATCAACATCTGACTGAAGTTTATCAACACATGACTAAAGTTTATCAACATCTCACTAAAGTTTTATTTTCACTAAAGTTTATTAACAGCTCATCAAAGTTTACTAACATCTGACTAAAGTTTGTCAATTTAACATTCATGGTTTTTGGTTTTCTGTTTAATGTTTGTTTTGTTATGTAAGCAAAGATAGCCTAGGCAGTTCATGTTTTTTTTTCTTTTCTATTTTATCCTTATGTCTTCCTGTCATGTGATTGTTCTTGTGCTTGTGTCTTGTTTTCATTGGTTGGTTGTTTACTGTTCTCACATGTTTTTGTTAGTGTCTATTTATAGCCCTTGTGTTTGCCTTGTCTTTTGTAGATTATTGTTCATGTACCACTGTGGTGAGATCATGTTTGTGTTTGAGTCTAGTCTAGTCTAGTTAAGTTTAGTTTAGTTTATGTTTGTTGTTTTCTAGTATTTCTGTATATAGACAATTTTGTAAATAAACTACACCTTGGGTTTTGTCGTACGTCTTTTCCCTAGTGGTGTCAATTACAAAATAATCCACCCCAAAATGAACCCAGCAGGAAACCGTCTGATCCACCTTCGTCAGGGCAATTCCTCCATTAAGGAATATTTGAAGGAATTTTGTGGACTATGTGACCTTACAGGGTTTAATGATATTGCCTTGAAGGACATTTTTCATTCTGGACTCAATGACTCTGTTTAGTGTAAGATGCCCAGGGGAAAAATTCCCTGGTCCCTGGCGAAATCAATGAAATATGCTCCACCGTCACCCGATCACGGGCCACCCCACCCCCGCAGGATAGCCCAGAGAAGATGGACGCTATCGTGGCTAAACTTCATTACTATCAAGATTGTGTTGAGGTGCACTCGAGCTCCGTTAAAACATAACGGGGCACCAGTCGCCATTTTCCCGGACTACACGGCAAGCGTAGCTAAGGCCAGAGGAAAGTTCACTGAGGTCCGGAACCTGTTGCGTGAGTGTCAGGGCGTGCGGTTTGGAATTTTATTTCCAGCCCGATTACGTATCTCATATAATAGCAAAGAAAAACAATTCACAGATGCAGAAGAAGCCATGAGGTATGTCAAGAAGGACATAATTCCTACAAGGACTCAAAAGTAACTGGAAGACTTAGTCCTATCCAAGTACGGTTTAAGTTTTTACCTTCTATCTGCCTGTGTTTCTTGCTAATTAATGCTATATTTTGTTAAAGTTACTTTTAGTAATATTTGTTGCTTGGCCATATTTCAAAGGGCACATATAATATTATATGTTCCGCCGATATAATGTTTGTTTATTGTATTGTTTTTATGCGCCAGAGCTTATAATATAAATGGATAAGGTGCTAATTAAGTTATTTTGATATATTGGGATTGGCGGGAGCCGGGGCTATTGCCTCGACAGAGTTCCCTGATACAAACACATAGTGTGTGGATTTGTTTTGGAGGGGAATAGTGCTCACCTTGTTTTTTTAGGTGTTAAAAGGGGGGGAGGGGGAGGAGGGGTTTCTTAGTTTTGTTTAATTTTGTTTATTCACCAGAACTATTTCTACAGATGTCTGTTCTTTCTTTTCAATTACTGTCATGCGTCCTTTGTATGTGTCATATGTATAAACACTCCCCGTTAATATGACTGATTCTAACACTACCGTAGGGGCAGATGGCCGCTCAGTCAACTTCATATCCTGGAATGTTAAGTCACTTAACCATCCAGTAAAGCGCAAAAAGGTGTTTGCACATTTAAGACAACTTAATGTCGATATTGCGTACCTTCAGGAGACCCATTTACGTACAGTTGATCAGTTTCGGCTCAGGGGAAGCTGGACGGGACAGGTGTATAATTCTAATTTCCATTCGAAGGCTAGAGGGGTAGCCATACTTGTTAATAAAAACATACCATTTACAATGACTAGTGTAGAGGCTGACCCATTGGGACGGTATGTTGTGGTGGTGGGGCAGCTTTATTCTCTTCCGGTCATCTTGGCCAATATTTATGCACCAAATTGGGATAACCCTGCTTTTTTTTCAAACCTTTTCTGCCGTTTACCAAACATGTCATCACACCATCTTATTCTTGGTGGTGACATGAATTGTGTACTTTCTTCATCTCTAGATCGTAGTTCAATTAAGGAGACTTCCTTGACCAAGTCGGCACGCACGATTAAACTTTTTCTGAAATCCTATGGCATAGCTGACGTGTGGCGGTTTGGCTGACGTGTGGCGGTTTCGCAATCCTACTTCTAGAGAATACTCCTTTTTTTCCTCTGTTCATAAGACCTACTCCCGTATAGATAATTTCTTTCTGGACAAAAGACTCCTTACCCTTGTTACTGAATGTGACTATGGAGCTATAGTTATTTCAGATCATGCCCCCCTAATCATGAAAATGCGTATGTCTCACTCACAGCCCAGCTATCGCCCCTGGAGATTTAACTCTCTTTTACTTTCGGATGAAACTTTTACTAAATTTATTTCCTCAGAGATTACATTATTTCTGGAGGTTAATCAAACACCAGGTATGTCCTTTTTAACTATATGGGAATCATTAAAGGCATATTTATGTGGCCAGATAATTTCATATTGTGCAAATAAAAATAAAAACAATACCGCTCGGCTTAAAGTATTGACAGATGAAATACTGAAGCTAGACAGGCTAAATAGTTGCACACCTTCTGCTGAAGCAGTGAAAGAAAGTGTATTATTATGAAAAGTGTATTATGAGTTTGATCTTTTATCAACACGGCAGGCTGAGAATCTCATTTTAAAGTCACGGCAGGTAGGGTACGAACATGGAGAAAAGGCTGGCCGAATACTTGCTCATCAACTGAGACAAAGAACTGCCAATCAAACCATTTCTGCTATTATTGATGAGCAAGGCTTAAAAAACACCAATTGCCAAAAAATCAATTCCTGCTTCCAGAATTTTTACCAGTCACTATATAGTTCTGAGCCAGTTGTGGACGCTCCCTCGATAGAGGAGTTCTTAAAACCTGTGCACATTCCCTCCATAGACCCAGAGATGGCTGCCGAATTGGAGAAAGACCTTACGATCGAAGAGATAGCATTGGCAATTAGATCTATGCAAAGTGGCAAGTCACCAGGGCCGGATGGTTTTCCAACAGATTTCTTTAAAACATTCTCAGAACAACTTTCCCCATTATTATTATTAGTCTTTAAAGAATCACTTTCATTGAGGTCTCTGCCACCAACCATGCGTCAGGCAGTTATTTAAGAGCCCGCTTGAGTGCAGTTCATATCGGCCTATTTCGCTTCTTAATACAGATGCCAAAGGTCTGATTAAGGTCTTTGCGTGCCGCTTAGAGCGGGTTCTACCCTCTATAATATCTCCTGATCAAACAGGCTTCATTAAAAACCGTCATTCTTTCTCTAATGTCAGACGACTTTTAAATATCCTACATGGTCCCTCTTCCCCGGGCACACACTCATTAGATGCAGAAAAAGCATTTGACTGGGTGGAGTGGGGCTATCTTTTTGACATATTGGGGAAGTTTTGTTTTGGCTGTAAGTTTGTATCATGGATCAGACTTCTATATGCATCCCGGTTAGCTGCCGTACGCACTAATAATAATATATCCACCTATTTTGAACTTCAGCGTGGCACAAGACAAGGGTGTCCCCTATCCCCGCTTCTGTTTGCAGTTGCAATGGAACCACTGGCCCTGCTTCTAAGACAAAGGTCTGATATCAAGGGTATCCAAAGAGCAGGAATGGAACATAAGGTCTCCCTATATAGATATTAAATAAATAATGTTGGGCTCAGGCAGCAGCCCTGTCTCACTCCATGAGTTTACCCCTACACCACTTTCGATGATGAACCTTAATTGAATGCTTTTTGGAAAATCTATAAAACATGTAAATTGTTGCGGACTTATGGACAGGCAAACTCGTGGAGAGCTACTCGGCAAGTTTTCAAATAGGCATGCCCGCAGGTGTAACAAAGCACAATTGCTGGGCAACGCCGCCATGCCGCCTAATCAGCGGAATGCAAGACACCTGACAATTTAGGTAGCACCAGGTTGGGGCACAAATAAAAAAAAAAAAAGAAAAGAAAAAAGGAAATCTTTTTTTTTGTTTGTTTATAAAGAGAATTTTGGTTGTCTTTGTTGTTTCAAAAGACAAAAGAGATTTCAGTTTATTTATAAGTTTATAAGTGTCATGAACACAAATATTTTGTTTTTGTTTACATGCTAGTTGATTAAAGTGTGTAGGGTGTAAATATGATCACTAGTGCGGTGTTTTGGTATAAGTCCAATTTGACTTTTCCTTAAGAAAGTTCCATAAGCAGGTCTATAAATCTGGAATTAAAAATGCTACATAGAACTTTCCCCAGATTACTCTTCACACATATGCCTCTGTAGTTAATAGGGTCAAAATTATCTCCGCTTATCAAAATGGTGGTATAAGACCTTGTTTCAGGAAAATAACCTACACTCAGAATCATATTAAATAATATAAGATTTGCTAATTCGAATTTTGGACTTGATGACTTAATTCTTTTGTTCATGATCCTGTCCAATCCACTCGCTTTTTTGGCTTCGAGAGTGTGTAATTTTATTAAGAGTTCCTCCTCTGTAATAGGGGATTTTAGAGGATTTTTTATTAACAATTCTAATGTGTTTAGTTTTTTAATTATGGTGTTTTGTTCAGGTTTGTAGTTTGTATTTGGTGTATAAATGGACTTTAAGTGATTGATCCAGATGTCACTATTCTATAATACAAATAACGTCTGGATAATGTACAGACTCAGGCTTTGACAGAGCTGCAGCAGGTCCTTTCCGTTTTTTTAAACCTTCAAATCAAAGTTTTGGCGAGGAAGGTTAGTTGGATTTCTTAGGTAATTTTGTCCAAATATAAAATTCTTTTCAAGTTCTGTAATAAAAACTGGTGCGAGCGTTTAGATCTCCACAACTCAGTACACTTCCCTGGGCCTGGAAGCTGCAGATCTCAGTACGAAGCTGGGGAAAGATCTCCTCGTCGTAATATGGGGAGTCACTAGGAGGGATGTAAACTGTACAAAAAGTAAATATCATTTAGACTGTTCAAATTTTAACCAAAATGTGTGAATTACTTAATTTTTGTAATTCAATTAATTCTGATCGTTCTGATTTAAACCAAATGATGATTCCACCTAAGTCTCCCTTTTTTGACGTTAAGGCGTTTAGTGCATGGTACGATAAACTCTTTGTAGTTAGGGGGACAGTGAGTGTCTGTCTCTGACTACCTGTCTCCGTCTCTCACCACTGCAGATGTGTTGAATTTTTTTCTATACATGTGCTTACATTCGCTCACAGAAACTCTTTTAGTTCCACTGGGGAGAAATACAGAATGCAACCTTTTTGTCGGTGCTGTTACCATGGTGACTAATAATATCTACATTTGATTAACAATTGGTTTTTGTTCGCTGTGCACACACTTGAATTAGAGTCAGTCTGTTTAGAGTTTAAAACTTTGTAATTTTTCTCTCTTTAAATTCATTCAGAAATAAAACTGAGTTAAATAAACCTCCTTTTAACAGGCTTCACTTTACTCAATTTACATAAAATTATTGAAAATTTACTCATACTACATTTTAAATATTGTAATCTGTTCCATCCAGCAACTTTCCCAACATTAAAGCATCACAGAAGTGTGTTTAGACTGAGTGTAAAATACCAAGGCATAAAATAAAGAATAAGAGCTTGATTGAAATATGTAGAAAATAAAAAAATCACTAAATAATACAATTCTGCATTTTCACATCATATGCAAATCTTTTAAGTATTATTTTAGCTTTACAGATTTATACTGTGTGTCTGTAGCTGTGTTTGATCAGTGAAGCTGCGGCTTTAAACACTCCGATCCTGTAGGTGGCGATATTAGCGTTAATGCTGTCTGAAACTCGCCAAAAAGCATAAAGAAGCAAAAGAACCGCAGCGTTAAAGTTAAATAGATCGCCTACGGGTTTATGATTAATGAGTCAATTTTTAAACTAAATTATTTACTTTAATTAATTTCCCTTTTCATGAAATCTATTTTGTTATCTAAAATAAAGAATCCGCGGGAAAACTAACGGAGTGGAAACTGAATGGCTGATGCTGTAGGAGCTATAAACGATGGTAAGTGAAATATAAACAGCTGAAAACCAACATCTATATTTAATTAATTAAAACCAAACACACAGACGGACAGACCGACTGACTGGTGATGTTTAATGTTATCAATATTAAATTCACCTCACCTAAAATGTAACGTGACGGGAATCATTCGCAGTTTTATTTGCTAAACAGAACCCAGACACGCCGGTAACATTGATTTCCTCTTTTATCTGAGGAACAATAATATGCATAGATCGATGTACATGTATAAGTAAATAAATTGGCTTATGATTGTTGGGTTAAATGTTTATTAATCGTGTTTCTGTACCACAGACGGCGTTGTATTGGATGTACCGCTGATTCGGCAGTCTCATCACTGGGACTGCGGTTTAGCCTGTTCACGGATGGTGTTACAGTGAGTCAAGATTTAATCAAACTAAAATAAAAATACTTAAAATTATTCACTTGGTTACAAAGAGAAATCTTACAAGACACTTATTCCACACCTACGAGATGAGACATGGTGCCTTGAAAAAGTATTTGTACCCTTTCCCCCCCTTTTTTTTCACTTTACAGCCAAAAACTTGAATGGATTTTATTGAGATTTTTTTGTAACAGACAAACACAAGGTATCAAAATCAAAATTGTTCCTGAGAAATTTTGTTTAAAGTGCAAGTGTTTCAGGAAGACCAGCCTTTATCCTCCACACAGAATTTTTCTTAAAATTCAAAAACATTTATTGATTGTAATGTCTTTAAAAAAACTTGGTCACCAAAATACAATTACATTATAACTTAAATGTTAACATAATGATAAATGTAAACAAAAAAGCCTCCCTATATAAAAGTCCACCGATCAGCCACTTAATATCATGAGCAAAAACAACAATGTAAATATTATTCTAATACTGTATCAGTTCACACGAAGGCTTATCGCCCCCCCCGCCCCCTTTTCTCGGTGAGACACAACACTAAGCCCATTAAAATCACTGAGATTTGTCTACACTGAATGTGGACCTATGCTCATTGTGTGTGCAGGAATGCCTTTTTCCCCTCCGGGCTTGCTGTAGTGGTGAGGGTGCATGCGCGCAGGAGTGTGAGAGAAGTAAAAGTTGTGAATACATGTCTGTATCTAATAAACCAGTTCAGATCACAAGATCTCGTCACACCCTGTTGAACAATAATCTCAATTCAGCACAAAATGGCTGTTAGTTGTTTTTCCTGTTTTGAACAAATCATAAATATATAAAATTTTAAAATATCCTCATTAAAACAGTACTTTTTGTATAAAGCAGTGCAAACAGTTTTAACAAAAGGAACTAATATATTAAAGTTCTTGTTTTATTACCATTTACTTCTATTCACTTAAATTATATTCTTTATATATTCTATATTTGGTCTAGTTTGTTATTGCTGTGGTATTTTGGTAAAACTTTATGCTAAACGCAAGTGTTCCTTTGGCTGCAAATTTAATTTATTGTTTTTAGCTGCAACATTATAAATGTTTATTATTTAAAGGTTTTTTGACTTTTTTAAATCAAAACTTAAAGTATTGTTATAAATCTTCATCAAAAGGCAGAAATAGAAATAAATCAAACGATACCAAATTCGACTTAAGTGTCAGACAGTAATAAAATTGCTAAATGTTCTAAAAAAAAAAAAAAAAAAAAAAAAAAAAAAAAGAAGCAAAAGACTTCTGCTTTTTGGACTAACCATTTACCCGTTTGCCAATTGGACTGTGTTTCTGCCCTGGTTGCCTGTGACCACGCTTCTGATTTTTGCTTTGCGTTTTGGATTGTTTATTTCTCTTTACAGTAAATATGGTTTCTAACTCGAGTTAGACATCACAGCTTTACAAAAAGGAACACAATTTGTTTACACACAAAAATAAAAATGTAACATATGAAAAAAAATAAAAATGTACTTAATCTGTAACAAATGTATTTGTAATTAGTTATTTTTCACCAATGTGTTCAATATGATTTATCACTCAACACTGTACAATAATATTTATTTTTTATATTTTACAGATACCTCCATCCAGTGAGTGAAGAGGAGTTCCAGAGAGCCTGCTGTGAGCTGAAAATGACAGAAAGCGTCTGGACTATTGACCTTGCATATCTTATGTGCCAGCTAGGTGTCAAACACTGTTTCTGCACACAAACATTAGGGGTAGACAAAGGATTTAAAAAACAGGTATACCAAAGTTTCTGTGACTAGGGTTAGGTAAAACCTAATAACTGATCTAATCACATCACGTGAGTTGTAGTTTTTGTCACTGAAACTCATGTTGGTCAATGTATTTTTAAATGGTCCATGTGCATGAAAACAAATTTTTAATTTTCGCACTTATATAACAGTGAAATCAGTTACCATGTTGTGCTGTAAATTCAACATTAAAAAAAAATAGATTTTGAATAAATTTGGGTTATATCCTCAGGAAACAGCACTACATTTTAATTTGTTTTGAATTTAAGGTGTCCAGGTATTGTCTGATCTCATGGCAGATTCTTGTAAAATTGTGCAGTGTGACAAAAACCTAACCAAATATGTTTTTATTGTAGACGTTCTACAAAAAGCATTTTGATTCAGAAGAGGACAGAGTAAATGAACTCTTTCTGAAAGCTGAGACCAGAGGTGTAGTGGTAAAAAAATGGTAACTTTTTTCAGTTTACATGCTGCATGCAAATATGAAAATGTATGGTTGTATCAGTTCCACTGTCGTCTCCAGCACATAAATCAGGGAATCCACAGAATCTCGTACTTTAGTTCTATGATTGCATTAGTTTCCACTTAAGATACCACATAATTAGCCAATAACAAGATGTATGATGCATCACATTTATTGCCATATAACTTGAATTACTTGTATGAAAGGTAAATTTCAGCACTCGCACTTCTGTTAGGGATTGTCAGGAAAATCAGTTTACTGAACTTTTATACAAGAGTTTTTGGAATTTGCAAAAGGTTGTGGAGAACGTGTTAAGTAACAAACCATCAAATTTATAATTTTATAAAGCTAAAAAAAATCCCATACTGCTGCATGATAAAAGCACCTAGTGAATTTAATTCAATTAAATTTAGCTATGCAGCAGAGACACAAAATTTAATGAAGTCTGAACATATTAGTATATATATTAGTGTAAATATGTAAATTTTAGAATACTCTAACCATGCTGAATAAACAATTTTTGTGTTCTAAAACAGAAAGAAAGTTAAGAATTTTTGATTAATCATGTAAAACTCCTGCAAATGTGGTTATATAAATGCGCTTACAGAGTTTTCTAATCAGCTCTTTAGTATTGGCAGCAGCACAAAACACACACACAAACCACGTCAAAGAACGATGATAAAAGTGACAATAGTTCGCAAGAGTAAATGCAGAAAATAGGGAGTTAAAAGGGGGTTAAAATCTTCACCCGAGCACTGGATAGGAGATCTAAAAAAAAAACCCTCTCGCACATATTTTAGCCGTGTTAAGATTTTACATTTTGACACTGAATATAGAAATAAAGTTAAGGCAGAATATGACGCTATAACAACAGATCTAATTCTAATGTGTTGGTCAAACACATATTTTTGTGATAATTTTCTCTGATGTTATTTCATCCCATTTCTGCCTGCAATATTCAAGTTTTTTCCTGCTCCCACCTGTAAAATCCTACAGAGTTACTCTTTTATTTTACTTGATTTCAAATACAAATAGCAGTGGAAATTTTATTTTTAAATTTCAGTTTAATTCAATGGAGTGATAACACGGGTGGATTGCTTAATGCTACAGATTTATGCCAAAGTAACTTCTGACCTTGTTTCTGTAAATCATAACTTTATTTTAGTCTTTGCATAGTGTTTGCATATATCGATGTAAAAAGACTCATGTCGGCTAATAAAATACAAACATGTCCATTGATTGTGAACAGTGAAATGCAGCGATTAATATCTAATTATTGAATAAAATAATAGTGAGGGATATTGTTAAACTCCATGTTTACCCAAACCAACAACTCACTTTAAAGAATATTAACATTTTTCACAAAAGCTAGCAAGTAAAAATTGAACATTTTGAATCAACTTAGTTAATTGTCTGTTAACTTTTGAGTCTGTGACTATGGTGGAACTTTTACATCTAAAACTTCAGTCAAATGTTAGTTGTTCAGTCTTTAATCTATTGTCTACTAAGACAAAATTATAAACCTGACTTCCAAGATACATATAGACTGGATATATTTTTGTAAAATTGTGCAATATTATGTTTGTGCAACAAAGGTGATAGAAAAATCTGACCAGTATATCTTGTCTGTAGCTTTGTGTCTTTTGAGGACATCCAGGCTCATCTAAACCATGGACATTTGGCCATTGTGCTGGTTAATGCTGTAGTGTTAGTGTGTGAACTCTGCTCCACTTCCGTCAAGTACTGCTGCTTTCTACCAGTGAATCAGAAGTGTTTTTGCAGTGCACCTGATTACCAGGGTCACTTTGTGGTAGTGTGTGGATTTAATCGTACAGCTGGGTGCATCTTCTATAACAACCCTGCTTATTCTGACCGTAAGTGCTGCACATTCATCTGACACTTTTTGCTGATGTCATTTTTATTAAATAAAACATTGGAGGAGGCAAGTGCCTGAAGTCTACCGAACTGATATTTCTCAAGCTTTATTGTGGTGCATTTAGACTCTAGTTTATTTATAAAGGCCAAATATGAGTGAAAGACATCATTATTTCCAGTGAAGAGCTGGAAATGCAATCCTAAAACATGCCTCTCTCTTGTCGAATAAGACATTAGACAACAAACCTAATGCACAAATCACCAATGTAATAAAAGGTTTAAAAAGGTAGTTTATTAAAATTTTTTTTTATATTTGGCTCTCATAAAATCCCCCCCAAAAAACTGGTGCTTACTGGATATTAACATTTTATATTCAGCATTTTCCGAAATACTGAAATCAGCTGCCCTCACAGCCGTGTCAATGTAAACATCACTTAGATCACTTTTTTATGCAACATTTATTGGGCTTCTGTTATTTCAATGGCTAACTGAAAACTGCATATATGTTCAGATTAAATACTTTAAGGAAGTGCATGTTAGAATACCTGCAAGTCCATTTGAGTCTTTTATAACAATTTTATTTTTATTCCTATGTCTAGTTTATTACTTGAGAAATTGTAATTTTTATTTTTAACCAGACAAATAAATGTAATATTTTTAATAACAGTATGAGTTTCTTTGAACAGGTGTCTGCTGTACAAGCATTAGCAATTTTGAAGAGGCTAGAATGAGCTATGGAACAGATGAAGACATTCTTTTTATCTTCAAGAACAGATGATTACAGAATGGACTATTTTCTTTTGTGTAATGATGAAGGCTTTCTTCTGCAAATATTTTGGCATATTTATATGATTCTAATAAGAAATAAAAAAAAATTGAAGTTTGTCAAAACAATTTTTATAAATGTGTACCAAGGCTTTGTCATTTTATAGCAAACAAAAAGATTTCGTTATAAAATAGCTCTACTGTCTGTCTTTGTAAAACATGCATCAACAGTTTTAATGGCATTTCTTTTTGTAAATCAAGTAAAGAAAGAAGAATATTAAATGTTAGAGAAACAATTATGAGATCAACAACAAACATGGTTAGATTTGCTAGGCCTAGGGGAGTGTTGGAATAATAACAAATTATTGTTGTAGGTTGTTTAAACCGAAACAGTAGGACAAGGATTTAGAGTGGTTATTGCCTATAATGATCACCGTGTAAGTGGGTTAACAAAACAAACAAAAAAAGAACCAGAACACCACAATTTAAAGGGTAAGTAAGACTAGACACACTGGCAAGATAATATGGACAGTGCCATAGAAATAAACATACGGAAAAAAACTACTTATTGTATTTATTTTAAAAGCTAACCTAACTAACCAACAGCAACAAACTAGCTGACTACAAAGTTACATTACCAAAAATACAAGAGGTGGCACTGGCCCTCTGACCTAGGGAGTCTAAACAATAACAATACTATGTGGTGGAATGTAGGTTGTGTCCAAATTCTTACCTGTTTTAATGCCAGGTAAGCTAATATGATAACCGCCAAGCAATGAAAAAAGCTAAACAGAAACAGAGTGACTAGCAACTGACCTAGCAAACAAAAAAAATCTCTTCTTTTTCTTCCTCCCTTGCAGGGCTTCAGAATGCTGCTTTTAAATGGTAGGTTCTGCCTCCTCTGGTCAGGATCTTGCACTTGATTAATCCCTTTCCTAGACCTACTTTAATTAACAGGTGGCTCCACCTACCAAAGAGACAGATCAAAAATAAGATGGCAGAGGAAAAATAGGGAGAAATAATAGAAAAACAGACATGTAACACACCCTCCCCAAACAGCAAACTTGTTTGCGAAAAAAAAAAAACAGCATTTAAAACTTTAAGATGTGTGACAATCCATCAGCAACAACATTTTCTTCACCTTTTTGTGTTTTATTTTGATGTTGTAGTTCTTTATGAACAATGACCATCCTATAAACCATTGATTGTAATTGTACATAGGGGACAAAAACACCAGAGGACTATGATCTATATAGACAATAACTAGTAGAGAAGCAGAACTAACATATACTTCAAAAAACTGTTCTATTGGGTTTTCTTGTTCTATTGTAGAATATTATACCTGATGTTTGTTAAATGTACGTGAAAAATAACATACAGGATGGTCAATTTCAAAGGCATCAACCTGTAACAGCACAGCTCCGGCTAAGAAAAATCTGGAGCTGCAAGTACAGGTGCATCACTTAGCATAGCCTTCACACTATTAAAAGCATGTTGCCAATCCTAAGTCCAAACTAAGGGTTTGGATGAACTCAACAAAGACGTGAGGGAAGAAACAACAGTAGAAAAGTTTTTACAAAAACTTTACAAACAACACAACAGGCTCTCCTTTGTCCCAGCCTTTCTCCAGCCTTTTTCTATAAACATTATTTCCTTAGCATTGACTTTAAAGACTGGTGAAATCTCTCTAATGCAACTTGAGAATTAGGTTGATAAGAACTGGACACTTAATAGCCTATGTTTAACATTTTTAGTTCCTTGAGTTCTGTTTGTAATAACTCAGGCAACCCAAAAATGGTGAACAAAAAACTGAAGAGGTAATTCGACGCAAGGGAATGGCTTCTGGAAACCTAGTAACAGCAGACATTATTGTCAGTAGATATTGATTCCCAGACTTGGTTCTAGATAGAGGACCTATACAATCAACAAGAACATGCTCAAATGGATCTTAGAGTACTGGTATAGAATAGAGTGGAGCTGGGGGAATAACTTGATTTAGCTTCCCAGTACAGGCCACAAGGAATGTTTAAGAATATGGAATTACATTTTTGTGAAGCATAAGTGTCCTGACCAAGAATGATAATGGGCTACCTGAAGTACCCCTTATCTATAAACGTAAGGTAGCACAATCAGAAAGACACTGTCAAAAGGTGAATTAGTGTGAGACCATTTCTGCATTAAAAGATTATCTACAAAATAAGCTACTTCTCCTTTTGCTGACTCCTCACAGCTTCACTGTTGAAAAATATTTCCTTAGGCTAGGATTACCTTTTTGAGCCTCAATAAGTTGTAAACGTGAACTCACAAATTTAAGCATCTGTACTCAAATTTTCATGTAAGCTACTGAATCTGCAAAACCTTCAGCAACAAATAAATCTGATAAATATAATACATCTAATAGCTGAGCCATAGCACACGTAACAGCACATACAGGAAACACTGTGGTGTGATCACGGGACAGATCATCTAGTAAAAAGCTGTCAGCAGGGCTTTACAGAACTTTACCTTTACCTTCCACAGGTAAAGACTGACATACTGCTACTTTGTATACACTGTAGCCAAACTTGAGTGCAAGTACGCATGGTGGAGAGGAACTGCATGGTAATACCTTTACAAAAACATGTGTTCCACAGAGGGACTTTTATCACACCAGCTAATATGAATTGAGTGGCTCCAGTATCATGAAAAAAATTTCACAGGTACTAGAGTTTGCTTATTCCCAACTAAAGAACATGAACCATCTGTTACAAATAGTTGATAATGTGATTGAAGAGATTTCTCAACTCCTGTTCAACAGAATCTGGAGCAGGACTAAGAGGTTTCACTAGGGCAATTCTTTGGGTATTGCTGGAATCTTGCTTCTGTCTGTCTTGCTTCTGCTTTGAACTTGCACAGTTTGCGAATAACATGGCCAGGCTTATGACAATAAAAACAACGAGTGGAGATAGAAGTAGAATTTGACCGACTAGGTCAGTGGATATTCTAAAGGTCTTCATCGCTTCTAACACTTGCCTCAATCTGACTTCCCGATGCACCTCAAGTTCCATCCTACGCACAGCTATCCTAACCTCCATCTCTGCCCTACGTGTTTTTTATTGAGCCTCCAATTGGACTCAAATTTCACTTTTGCACGGGCCTCATCCCTTGATCCTGCTGACAAAGATGGTGAAAATGGGTCAAGGCAGGTTAGAGTAGCTCTGGATTCAGGCACTGGCTCAACCATTTCTGCAGCTAAACTGCCAGAACCAGCATCAGCATTTAACACACCAATAGCCACAGTTGAATCAACATGTGGTGAACGCTTTAGAACCCCTAACTCACAGAGCTTAGTCAGAACTTAACTCCTAATATCTTTTTTTACTTGACTTTTTAAAAACTAGCACGCTATAGTAAGCAGTTATTTCCAACAAGTCATCCTTCTGACATCTCTCAAAAACATCCAAACTGGAAAAAAGCAACAAAAGGCTGGAGGTCAAAACTCGCCATTACTATTTTCCAGTCAAGCCAAACACACAATGATTCAAATTCTCTCTCTTAATGAGACTCTCTCCCCCAAAGGTGTTCTCTTATAAAGGGGCTCCCTCAAAATAGTTTTCTCTTAAAGGAATTCTCTCTTAAAGGGGGCTCTTGCTTAAGGGGATTCTCTCTTAATGGGAATCTCTCTCTTCATAGGAGAGAGAGAATCTCTCTTAATAGGACTCTCACTCATAATGGGACACTCTCTCTTGATGGTACGCTCTCTAATAATAGGACTTTCCCCCTTTAATAGGGCTTTTTTTTTTTTTTTTTTTTTTTTTTTTTTGGACAGCGAGCGAGCACGAGAGCACAGCGAGCGAGCACGAGAGCACAGCGAGCGAGCACGAGAGCACAGCGAGCGAGCACGAGAGCACAGCGAACGAGCACGAGAGCACAGCGAGCGAGCGACGAACTAAAGAAAACAAACAAATCAGCAACTTACGGTACGTAAAATGGCAAACTTTCAGCTTGTTCAGTGTGTAGAGTGCAGGATGTTTAGAGAGTCCTCTTCCGCCATTAGCGATAATTTTATTTGTGGTAAATGTTTGCTAGTTACCACTTTGGCGGAGAAGATCCTAGTCTTAGAGGAGCGCATCCAGACTTTAGAGAGGGTTAGCAAGGAAACGATTAGCTCTCCCGCAGCGAGTCTGGATGCTACAGGCGTAGCTAGCCTGCCCCCGACTTTGGCATCAGAGCCCTCACAGCGGGGCGAATGGGTGACGACTTGGCGGCATACTCGCGCAGCCAAAGCTACGGCTAAGGCTAAAGCTAAGGCTAACCCACCGGAGCACGCCACTACGCTTCACGTGCCCAATAGAGCTGCCCTCCTCAGTGAAGCACCCACTGAGAAACCTGAAGGTACTCTGGTTATTGGAGATTCCATAGTGAGGCACGTGAAATTAGCTAGGCCTTTAGGGGCGCCAGCGGCAGTAGTTAGATGTTTACCAGGAGCCAGAGCACCGGACATAGCAGATAATCTTAGGGCTGTAGGCCAGAATAGGTTTTCAAAGATAGCATGCTGGTGCTAACGATATACGCCTTTGGCAGTCGGAAACTAGTAAGGCTCACTTCATAGAGGTGTTTAAATTAGCGAAGGCGATGTCTGATGTCGTAGTATGCTCTGGCCCCATACCAATGCGACGTGGTGACATAGCTTACAGCAGGTTATGGTCACTGAACCGCTGGATTTCCAGGTGGTGCTCCGAAAACAGTGTGGGCTACATCGACAATTGGAAAACTTTTGAGGGCAAAGCTGGCCTGTTAGGACGGGACGGTGTCCATCCCACCCGGGAAGGAGCCGCTCTCCTTTCTTGTAACATAGCTCATAGTCTTAGAATAGGACTAGTTAATCGTTGACTACCCAGAGCCCAGGCCATGCAGCAGGCTAATCCGACCGTCTGCTAGCTGCACAGAGTCGTCACTCAGGGTCCATAATATTGAGACTGTGTCTGTTCTCCGAGCTATACAATATAAATATAGAAAAACCCCAACAGTTTGCTTTACTAATTTAATTAATATAGATTTTCTTAACTCAATATTGAATAACTTTATATTGAGAATACTGAACACACAGCCTGCACCTCTGATCTGAAGCTAGGATTGTTAAACATTAGATCTCTTACTTCTAAAGCGCTTATGGTTAATGAAATGATCTCAGATCTGGATTTTGACATTTTATGTTTAACAGAAACATGGACTAAACCGCTCCTCCAGCTTTCAGCTACATACATCAGCCTCGCCCTAATGGTAGAGGTGGAGGCGTCACAGTTATCTTTAATAATAATCTAACTATCGTACAGAAACATGGGACAAAAATTTTAATTCATTCGAAGCTCTCTACAGTAACCTTACATCTGCAGAGACAAAAAATAAGCAGAGTCAGTCGATCTCGCTAGTTCTTATTTACAGACCTCCAGGTTCGTACTCTGAATTTCTTAGTGAATTTGCAGATTTTCTGTCTAACCTGGTTGTCTCCGCCGATAAAGCGTTAATTGCTGGAGACTTTAATATTCATTTTGAAAACTCAGACGACCCGCTGAGAACAGCATTTATGTCTTTACTCGACTCAGTGGGAGTAAATCAGTGTGTAATAGGACCCACTCATAAAGCAGGTCACACATTAGATTTAATATTATCTTTCGGAATAAGTAATATAGTAACAACTCCTCAGTGCGAAATTATTTCTGATCACCATCTTATATCGTTTAAAATGCGTCATACTAATAGTGCACATGTAGCGCCGCGCTACCGCTTTAAACGTACACTTGCATCAACTTCTGCTCGGAGCTTTATTAATTGTCTTCCAGAATTGTCTTCTGTCATTGGATCTCCATCTGATCCAACAGAACTCGAGCAGGCGACTGAATATATAGATGCCGCATTCCGCTCTACATTAGATAACGTGGCTCCAGTTAAAAGAAAAATAATTAAAGATAAGAAACTCGCTCCATGGTATAATGAACACACGCGCTCTTTAAAACAGAGAGCCCGTAAACTAGAACGTAAATGGTGCCGAACTAGATTGCTGGTTTTCCAGCCAGCATGGAAAGAGGGAATTCTAGCTTATCAAAAAGCTCTTAGTGCAACTAGATCAACGTATCTTTCTAATCTTATTGAAAATAATAAAAATAATCCTAGATTTCTATTTGACACCGTCGCAAAATTAACTAGGTATAAGACGACCTCAGAAACCTGCACCATAACTGCGTGCAGCAGAGAGGATTTCATGAACTTTTTTGATAATAAAATTGCAAACATTAGGCAGAAAATTCACGCTCTAAAACCAGACCTTTCGAATGATTCTGATGAACAATTAACCGCATCAGATCAGAACTTTCACTCCTCTGGAAGAGAAAAACCTAATCGCTCTCATCTCTTCCACAAAACCGTCAACCTGTGTGTTAGATCCTATACCAACACACTTTCTTAAGCAGAAAGTACCGGCAGTATCAGAACCCCTGTTGAAAATAGTTAACTTTTCTCTCAGCAGTGGGTATGTTCCCAAATCTTTTAAATTAGCAGTTATTAAACCTTAAATTAAGAAACCGGACCTTGACCAAAATGAGCTGTCAAACTACAGGCCGATATCTAACCTTCCGTTTATCTCTAAAAGCCTAGAGAAGGTAGTAGCGCAACAACTATGTTCATATTTACAAAGAAATAACATACACGAACTTTATCAATCAGGATTCAGGCCTCACCACAGCACAGAGACGGCACTGGTCAAAGTAGCTAATGACCTCTTACTGGCATCCAACCAAGGCTGTGTCTTGTTGCTTATATTACTTGACCTTAGTGTGGCTTTCGACACCATAGATCACAATATTCTTCTTCACAGATTAGAAAAATTAGTAGGAATTAAAGGAACAGCTCTTGCATGGCTCAGGTCCTATTTAACCGATCGTTACCAGTTTGTAGATTTAAATGGTGATTATTCTGCGTGCTCCCTTGTAAAGTATGGTGTTCCACAGGGCTCGGTTTTAGGCCCACTTCTTTTCTCTCTTTACATGCTGCCTCTGGGAAACATAATTCGTAAGCATGATATCAGTTTCCACTGTTATGCTGATGACACGCAGTTATACGTCTCATCAAGGCCTGATGCGAAAGGCCAGTTTAATAAAATTGAGCAATATGTGAAGGAAGTAAGAGATTGGATGTTATGCAATTTCCTCTTGCTTAACGCTGACAAGATGGAGGTTCTGGTTCTAGGACCACAGGTAGCTAAAAGTAAGCTTCCTGATCACACCTTAACCCTAGACAGTCTTTCTGTTTCACCAAGTGCAACAGTAAAAGATCTGGGTGTGATTTTAGACTCCAATCTCTCATTTAAAGCCCATGTCGACAATATTAGCAGGATAGCATTCTATCATCTCAGAAATATCGCTAAAATAAGAAATATCTTGTCGCTTACTGATGCTGAAAAATGAGTTCATGCGTTTATCACATCCAGGCTGGATTACTGTAACGCTTTACTGTCTGGATGTTCAACTAGGTGCATTAATAAACTTCAGTTAGTCCAGAACGCAGCGGCGAGAGTCCTCACTAAAACTAAAAGATACGAGCACATCACACCAGTCCTATCCACACTGCATTGGCTCCCAGTGAGACACCGCATCAATTTTAAAATACTACTTTTAACTTATAAAGCTCTAAATGGTCTTGCACCGCAGTACTTAAGCGAACTTCTAGTGTCTTACGTTCCGCCACGCCTACTTCAATCAAAGGATGCAGGCTGCCTGTCAGTACCGTGCATTATAAAAACTACAGCAGGGGGCAGAGCCTTTTCTTACAGAGCCCCAATGCTATGGAATAGCCTCCCTATGTATGTTCGGGAATCAGACACAGTCTCAGTGTTTAAGTCCAGGTTAAAAACATACTTATTTAATCAAGCATTTTGTATTGATTCCCCTTAGATAAAGGAGCAGATCTGGGGGACTCATGGGTGTTGAGTGTTATGGTGATCTGGTATGTTTAGATGCTGTCTTCCCCTGTCTTATTGATCACGCTGTTGATGATGAGAGCGGCTGGTTGCTTAACATATCAGGGAGCCCTCATGTCTGTGTTTCCCTCTGGTTCTCCTTTTAGTTACGCTGATCTAGTTAGTCTTGCCGGAGTCCATCCTTGCACTCTACATTATTCATTTAATCAATCCAAACCGTGTGATTACATTGTCACTTAACTCTTTTCCTTCTTTTTGCCTTCCTCTCCCTCTCTCTTTCTCTGTCTCTCTCTCTCTCTCTCTCTCTCTCTCTCACTGTTGAGTTACGTACGCCACAACGGAGCTGCCGGTGATCCAGACCCCACCTCCGACCCGGTCCTGTGGGACCCTTTCCTGTGACCTGCGCACCGGATGATGCATCACCAGGGTGATCTAGGACGACCCACTTCGCCATAAAGACGTTCCGGCTGCTCGCTAAGGACTAATGATTATAGCTGTTCACACACACACACAATGTAACCTCATGATCCCTGCTACCTGTTTTCACCCAAATGAGGATGGGTTCCCTGTTGAGTCTGGTTTCTCTCAAGGTTTCACCCCCGGCTTGCTCATCAGGGACCAAATGATTTCTGTTTCATTCTGTCTTATAATTTCTTCAATTGTAAAGCTGCTTTGTGACAATCACCATTGTAAAAAGCGCTATACAAATAAAACTGAATTGAATTGAATTGAATTGAATTAATAACAGGAGTCTCTCTTTTGATAGGACTCTCTCTCCTTAAAGGACTCTCTTTTGATGGGACTCTCTCTCTTAAAAACTCTTTCTTATAGTGGGACTCTCTACTCTCTTTCTCTCTCTTTCTCTCTCTTTCTCTCTCTCTATGGGACTTGCTCTTAATAGGAACTTTCATAGGTCTGCTATTAACAAACTGCAGACAGTGCATCCTGATGCCTCAGTTCAGACATACAAACTGGAGTGAATTGGCTGAAAAGGCCACTACTGATTTAGTCACCAACATCAACACTTTTGCTTTTTTTGAGCCTCTAATTGGACTCAGTTGCACTTTTGCACAGGCCTCAACCTTTGATCCTGCTGACAAAGATGGTGAAAATGGGTCAAAGTGGGTTAGAGTAGCCCTGGATTCAAGCAGTAACCAACACGAACACTTACACCACTGCTTTCCCTGATTACATTAATAGGTGTGTGGATTAGGTGACTACACAAAAGGATATCATAGTTTTCGCTAATCAGTAAATGCTAGAAAGGCAGCTGGTCCTGATGGCATCCCTGGCCGCGTACACAGAGCATGCGCAGAGCAGCTGCCGGAGCCTGTTCACGGACATCTTTAATCTGTTCTTGGCACAGACAATTGTCCGCACATGCTTTAAGTCTGCTATCATTGTGCCAGTGACAAAGCACTGCAACAGAACTGGCTGACTTTCATCCCGTTGCACTCACCCCGTCATTGCAAAGTGCTTTAAAAGTCCTCTACCACCTTGTCGTCTGCCACCTAGCCTGGACCCCTACCGATTTGCCTATCATCCAAATAGGTCAGGTGAGGATGCCATTTCCACAATACTTCATTTCTCCCTGACTCAACTGGACAACACCGACACTTATGCCAGGATGCTATTTGTCGATTTGAGTTCAGATTTTAATACATTTAGCCCTTTTAAGCTAACCTTAAAACTGGAACAGCTTGGCATCTGAACACATCTTTGCACTTTTGAACCTTGGACTTCCTTGCAAACAGATTACAGTCTGTTCGATTGAATACCGTTAAATACCTCACCATCAGCACTCGGGTTTCTCAGAGATGTGTATTGTCCCCTCTTGTAACTCCCTTTTCACTTATGAATGCGTACCTGTATATGCCTCAAATCAGCATTGTTAATTTTGCAGATGACACCATGATGATAGGCCTGATCAGAGGTAACAATGAGACAATCTACAGGGAGGAGATCCAGCACCTAGTAGCATGGTGTGCAGATAATAACCTGGAACTCAATATTAAGAAGACAAAGTAGGGAATTGTGTATTTTAGACAAGCTGGCAATCACACTTATTCTCCAATTCACACCAGCGAAGCTGCTGTTGAGCGTGTACTCTGCTTCAAGTCAAGTTACCTTTATTTATATAGCGCTTTTTATTAAAAATAGTCCCCAGCTGAGCAAACCAGAGGCGACAGTGGCAAGAAACCAAAACTCCATCAGTGACAAAATGGAGAAAAAAACCTTGGAAGAAACCAGGCTCAGTCGAGGGGTCAGTTCTTCTCTGACCAGATAAACCGGTAGGGAACTCTAGCCTCTGTGTTTTGGACCAGCTGGAGCTTGTTTATTAGGTGTGCAGAACAACCACCCAGTAAAGCGTTACAATAGTCTTATCTTAAGGCATAAACCCATGAACTAAGATTTATGCATTTGACCTCAAGAGCATAGGTCATAATTTAGGTATATTTTTAAAGATGATAAAATGCATTTTTACAAAGGCTGGAAATGTGGCTTTCAAAGGAAAGATTGCTGTCAAAAAGCACACCTAAGCTCCTAACTAATGATGAAGGGTTGAGAGAGCAGGCGTCAACTGTTAGACAGAGATCTGGATTATTACAGGCAGAGGCTTAACCCCCCATTTTTTTGGGGATTCAGCAACAAAAAAATCATTTGTCATCCAGTGTTATCAGCTATGCACTCAGTTAGTTTTTCTCTGGACTGCAAAGATATAGCTGAGTGTCATCAACATAGCTTTGAAAGCTAACACCATGTTTTCTAATGATATCCTCCAGGGGTAACATGTAAAGTGGAAAAAGTAATGGTCCTAGAACTAAGCCAATAGTCCTAATGAGGAGAGACAACCATTATCAGCTGATAGCAACAGGTTACTTGTAACTCCAATTAGAGCAGTCTCAGTACTATGATAGGATCTAAATCCTGACTGGAAGTCCCTACAGATATCATTTTTTATGAACATTTTGTCACCTTACAATCACAAACTTAAATGTATGTTATTAAGATTTTATGTGATAGACTAACACAAAGTAGCACAGAATTGTGAAGTGAGACGAAAATAATATATGGTTTTCAAAATTTTAAACAAATAATAATTGAAACAGTGCATTTGTATTCAGCCCCCCGTGCTCTGATACCCCTAAATAAAATCCAGTGCAATAATCTGCCTTCAGAAGTTACCTAATTAGTAATAGAGTACAAACAGCATCACAAAGACCAAAGATCTTACCAGACAGGTCAGGGAGAAAGTTGTGGAGAAGTTTAAAGCAGGGTTAACTTACAAAAATATTCAAGATTTGACCATCTCAAGAAGCAATGTTTCTGACTAGGACCTGACCCTGACTAGGACCTGACCCTGACCCGTGGTTCTGTCCCCACCCCCTAACTCTGCCCAAGAACTGAACCGCCCCTGGATTTCACTCAGTACATCAATCTGGTCTCTGTCTCTGCCCAGGACATTGCTTGGGTTCGTCTGGCCTCAGTGTGCTCCTTGCTTCTTTGGCTTTGCCGCGCTTCTCACTTTCCCATCTGGCCTCACCGTCCACTTTGCTTCCCCCTCTGGTCTTGCCATGCTCCTCGCTTCCCCTTCGGGTCTAGTCATAATGCCTAAGAGCCCCCCGATTCCCGCCTACCTCCATGGCCCTCTTCCACCTCAGGTACAAACTGTGGCCCAAACCCCGGATTCCAGGAGAGGAGGGGGCTGGCGCTTCAGTAGCCCTGTCACAGTCTCTAGGTACTGTTCCCTCTTGAGATTGTGGTAAAAGACCCTTGTGGTGAAGTATTTCTCTTTTTCTGTGTAGTCTTCCTGTGTTAGTTTTTTCTTTCTTTAGTGTTTACGGAGGTTGATCATTTCTTTCATTGATGGCTTAGTGTATATATATTCCTGTGTTTTTCTTGCTGAGTGTTACGGATGTATAGATGTGATATTGTTACATGGCTGAAGTTCCTGTCGTCCTTGTGTTTTCAGGTATCTCTGTTGCTATTGTGTTTAAAGCTTATGCTAACCACTATTTGTGTTCATAGTTTTATGTATGTTTATTCTGTTTTGTTTTAAATAAAATACCCGTTGCAACCTCCTCGTCTCCCTGTTTTCCTTCGTTTATTCTGATTTGTTTTAGGTGAAAACAACATGCTCAAGTGTACCTATTTCTTTCTCTGTTACCCAGGGCATACATCACAGTTCCAGCAACTTCTGTTTTCAGTAAATGCTCGGAAATTCTAGTTTCTACCTGAAAATGTAGATATTTAGATCTAAAAAAAAAATCTGCAATTAACATAAACAATGCCTAAAGCTGTTTGTGTTAAACATACAGTGTTTTAAACATACAGTGTTTTAGTTTAGCCGCTTCACTAATCTTTAAGCGCACCTGAAGCGGATTTCTCCGCTTATCACATCGGCATAAATAGCGGTTTTCCGGCTCATTGTTGTTGGATTATTGCGCGTTTATGCCTTAATATTCCCGTGTCACGTGCCTGCCAACACCCAAGTCATGCCCATTGAGTCCCGCCTACCTGCCCCCCCACCAACATATAAAGGTGATCCAGGGACCTGCCGAGAGATAAATCTCTGAGTCGCTGGCAGCGGAGATTATTTTACCATCTTCTTTCCCTGCAGGGGCAGGATTTTTCTTTGTGGAAGAGAAAGACCAATCCTTGCAGCCCTGTATCAATTTTTGGGGACTCAATGCCATCACAGTCAAAAATCGCTATCCGTTACCCCTCATGTCCACCGCCTTTGAACTTCTGCAAGTAGCCACTATTTTTACGAAGCTGGACCTCCGCAATGCTTACCACCTGGTGACGTGTTAAAGAAGGTGATGAGTGGAAGACCGCCTTTAACACCCCCTCTGGTCATTATTAATATCTTGTTGTTCCGTTTGGACTCGCCAATGCTCTAGCTGTTTTCCAGGCCTTGATCAATGATGTGCTGAGGGATTTCCTGAACATTTTTGTGTTTGTATATCTGACATATTGATCTTTTCTGATTCTTGGAAGAGCACATCAGCCATGTTCGTCAGCTGCTCCAAAGACTACGTCAAGGCTAAAAAATGTGAATTCCACCAGACTTTAGTATCCTTTCTGGGCTTTAGGATATCTCCATCCAAGATCGAGATGCAGCCTGCCAAGGTTACATCTCGGCAGGCTCTCCAATGATTTCTCGGCTTTGTGAATATCTATAGGAGATACATTAGAAATTTCAGCACTCTCACAACCCCCCGCTGTCTCAAAGAAGTCCCCAGGAAAATAAGATTCATCTATGCTCATTTTTCTCACGACGCCTCACTTCGCCTGAATGCAATTATCCTTTGGGAGATTGTAAACTTTTAGCCATCAAGCTCGCCCTGGAAAAGTGGGGACATTGGTTAGAGGGGGCCCAACTTTCCTTTTTGGTGTAGACTGACCACCGCAACCTTGAATGCCTCAAGTCTGCCAAGAGACTTAATGCTCGCCAAGCCCGATGGTCGCTGTTCTTTTCCAGGTTTACCGTATCCTGTTGATATTGTGTCAGACCAGGGTTTTCCTCACAGTTTTGGAAGGCGTTCTGCAAACTGGTGGTTGTGTCTTCCAGCCTATCCTCTGGTTACCATTCCCAACTAATGGTCAGACAAAGAGAGAACCAATCAAAAGCTTGAAACCACTCTTTGATGTATAGCCTCTCTGGAGCCTTAGTCATGGAGCAAGTTTCTCCCCTGGATTGAATATGCTCATAACTCAGTTTCCAATGCAGCCACACACCTATCTCATTTTCAGTGCTGTCTTGGTTACCAACCCCCACTGTTTCCAGCCTAGGAGGAAAAAGTAAACGTTCCATCTGCCAAAGCCTTTATAAATCGTTGCAAGAAGACCTGGCGGAAGGCAAGATTTCAGCTGCTCAAATCTGCCAAGGCTTGTAAAAAGCAGGCTGACTGGCACCATGCTGATGCCCCAGATTTCAGTACGGAAAGTGTAGTATATTTTTTTGAGTCAGACCATAATTAATTAAGTATACTCATACATGGATGATAGTGACTGTGTACTCTGTGTGTGTGTGTGGGGGGGGGGTGCATAGCAATGCCCTTATATGGTAACATGGTAACTTATATGGTAACTGTAAATGTGTGTTTGTTAGATGTGTCTCTAGAGAATACCCACTATACGGTAACAAACTAGTCAGGTTAAGCCACCCAAATAGAAACCAGATGTGGTGATGCCATGTGAAATGCATAGAAAAACACTATGAGGGGGGTTTAAAACAGTGCTATAGGAGGGGTTGGGAAAATGTATAAAAAGGTTGTTCAAAAATTGATACAGGGATAATTGATACGTAGCCTCTCCCGGCTTTGTTGCTCATAATAAAGCCCACACTTCTCTGGAAAGAGTAAATTCTTCCACATTTTGTGACCCCGACATGATTGGAAAGAGGCAGACACATGACTAATTGCCGTGGGCTTTCTTGACGAGCGGCACAAACAGGTGGTAAGCAAGGTTTTGCTTATAAACTTAGTTCAGGTTGTTCGGCGGGAATAGCACATGGTAGTAGGAGCGCTCACGACTTCTGCAATTTAAAGAACATTGGAAGGGTTTTGTTTTCAGAAGATGTAAATGCATGCAATTACTGTAAAAGGTAGATAAGCATTGCATTTGTCTGTGTTTGTTGTTAAGGGACAATAACAGACATGATGCAGACTGGTATGAGTTTTGTATATGAATATTGTTCTGTATGTTGAGGGAGTGTATTACGGCAGTGAACTTATTTTTATATCTTTTTATGAGTTAAATGCATGCACCACTGTATGGTTACGCAGGCCTTTAGGGATGACTGGACCAAGGTAGATTGTTTTGCTTTGATCACCCTAGGGTAGGTGATTTTTTAGTAGGTGTAGTGTATAGAGCTTTTGTGAATAAGAGCTCTCTGTGTCAGTGATTGTGTGTGAGTGTCTGCGGGCTGCGTGTGTTTGAGTGACTCTGTGTATCTGTGCGTGCGTACCACGTATCCGGAGCGTGGCTATATTTGTTTGGTGTTTTGGTGAAGGTGGATTGGTATACGATTATATAAGTATGTGTGTCATATTTAAATAAGCATATTATGGTGGTATTAAGGCAGTAAGATTGTGCATAAGCGCTGTGTTACCAAGTTGTAGATTGTTGGAAAAATAGACAATGGCCACCATTCCTGTAGATACGTTAGTATTGAAATATCCATTGTGTAAGGACCTTATAACTAGGATCTCTGAGAAATGGCATAAGAGAATTAAAAGCATGGTGACAAAATGGCCAAAGGAAGGGACATTTGATGTAGGGCTGTGTGAGGAAATGGAAACCTTGATAAAAAAAATTATAAAACTAAAGAAGGAACTAGGAAAAGTGCGAAAAGGGAAAGGAAAAGAGAGCAGGAGAGAGAAGTGTTAGCTCTGTTTAAGAAAGAACGAGAGAGTTTGAGGAAAGCCAAGAAGCAGAAGAAAAAATTGTTAAAAGAATCAGGGAATGAGGTAAAGATAGGCAGTAGGGAGAGGCTGGATAAACCACCTCCCTATGTGTGCTGAGAAGGTGAATTCCCAATACTTAAAGAGAACAGTAGAAATATGTGGAGAGATGGATATTGAAGGAGAGGTACAGTTTAAGAAAGAGGAATAAAAAATTGTTTAGGGAAAGAAAGAAAGGAGAAGAGATAAGTGTGCCTTTAGATTGTCACAAGGAGGTAATGACAGATTTAGAAAGATTAAGAAGGCAATATGAAAGTGAGAAAGAGAGAGAGGAAAGAGAAAGAAGAGGAAGATATAGGGATACAGGCAAGTGAGGAAGAGATAGAAGAGAGAAGTAATAGGACATCAGGCAGAGTACAGTCTGAGACAGAAGATGTGCTAAGAAATAGGAGCAGGTTTTTACACAACAATAAGGGAGTATGCGAGGGTAAAAAGGGAAACAGGGAGGCTTAAAAAACTAGCCCCACAATTCCCAATTTTAATTAAAGGAGCACAGGGACAGTATGTGCCATAGCCTGCTCAAGACCTTGAGGGCCTTGTAGCTTGCTTTCCTACTGAGGTTATGGAGGCAGGAAACAGAAGGCAATCCCCAGGAGGCCAATTTATTTAGACAGGCTGTGATAAATGCCATGCCCCCTCCTGTGAAGTACAAATTAGACAATGTGGTAGGCTTAAACTCCAAACCGCACAAGGAGTTCTGTTATCATGTCGAACAATACAGGAAAAATGAGCAGAAGCTAAAGACGCAGGAAAAAGAGTTGCAGCGAAAACTTGCTCAATTACAGCTTGATGAGCTGACAAATAAAAACAAACAAATAAAAAATTAATTTTATTATTTTAAATTTTGGGTCTTTTTTAGGAATGTGTTTAATTGTTAGAATGTTCACACTAACTTAACCCTCGAGAGGCTCCCAGATGCATCACCCAAGGGAGGGGCTTACTAGCCCAAAGCGCGCTTAGTTAAACAAGAGAAGAAGAATTCATTTTTAAAAAGTGGTACTACAAATCAAAAAAACTTAACTTGTAATATCAGATAAAATTTAATAAATAAATAAATCGTTGTATTAAATGTGGTGTTCTAAAATTATTATATTTTTATTATTTCCTTTAACTGTTTTATTCATAGGAAACGTAAAGACACATGCACTTTTAATGCAGCTAGATGACCCCAACAGAAAAAAATGCACACATATGAATGCATGAGTAAAATGTTTCTTTTGTTTCAGGAATCAGCAGCCTGCAGATCACATTTTTCATACTATGTTAAGTTGACACACAGTAGAGATTATGTGTCAAAAAGAGGGATGGTATGGAAATGCGGAGGTATTGATACACAAAGGGATTAAATGGTACCCTGAAAGCCAAGCTTAAGATCTGTGAAAGTACTAAATTTAACTGGGCTGATGCTTTACCTTTTGCACTAATGAACTGCCGCATACAAACTAACAAAAGCATGCACGTAACCCCACATAAAATGTTTATGGGTTGACCCATGGCTGTGCCATATTTTAGAGGTCCCTATAAAGGTACTCCCCTAGAGCAGTTGCAGATGGTCCTATATGAAGAAACTAACTGCAATACACAGAACAATATATTTACAGGAAAAGAGAAAAGAACCCAGAGAGGAGACAGAAACTACCTGCCCGAATATTCCAGCAGACCAGGTATAATTAAGAGTGTTCAGACGGAAGTGGAATAAGCCCAGAAGGGAGGGGGCATACAAAGTGGTAAGAGCTACCCCAACAGCGGTCCAGGTGGAAGGAAAAACTGCATGGTATCATTTGAATCACTGCACCAGAGTCACCAAGGTGGGTGCGGAAGGAGATGGAGCAAAGTATTCGAGCACCTCAAGTGACAAAGAGGATGTGTAATGATGATGTCACGTCCCGCTCGTGCACGGTGGCAGCGCTTTCGCAATGCAGTCCGAAGTTTTAGTTTCGCCGCCTCACTTACCCTCAAGCGCAACTGAAACAGATTTTTCCGCTCATTACCGCCAGCTTAAATAGCGGGAGTTCTAAATGTTGTTTTAGCTTGGACTGTTTTTTGGTGTTTTACGTATGTTAATAAACCTGCCCTCTCTTTCCTATCTGATAGTGGGTTCTTCCTGTCACCTTGCATCCTAATACCTGACAGAATAATCCAACCAAGATGGACCCAGCAGAACTACGTCAGCTTCGGTCTGCAGTGGAAAATCAGGGTGCTCTGCTTGGACCTTCAGCAGTTACACCAAGTCCTCCAATCCATCTCCGACTCCCAGTTGGCACTTACCACCCGCATTGCGGGGCTTCAGGGCCCCATACCACCTCCTACATCTGCTCAGGTGCCCGCTACCACCCAAGTCATGCCCACTGAGCCTCATTTACCTGCCCCCCCACATATGATGGTGAGCCAGGAACCTGCCGTTCGTTCCTGTCCCAGTGCTCACTGGTCATCGAGCTCCAAGCCACTGCATTTCCCACTGAACGCTCCAAGGTGGCCTACATCATCACATTGCTTACAGGTAAAGCTCGGGAGTGGGCCAAAGCCTTATGGGATGCCAATGCCGCCTGCTGCGCTAACTTTGCCACTTTCACTAGCGAGATGCGGCATGTCTTTGATCGTTCCCACACAGGGCGTCAAGCAGCTGGACAGATTCTTCAAAGCTCACATCCAGTTTATGATTATGCCATTGAGTTTTGTACCTTGGCTGCCTCGTGTGGCTGGGATGAATGTGCCCTATGTGATGCCTTTGTTAATGGTCTTAACGAGGACATCAAGGATGAACTGGTGGTATTAGAGCTACCCTGGGCGGTTGCAGGACCTTATAGACCTTGCTGGCCGCCTTGAATGCCTGCATCTTCGTAATAGAAGCCAGGACCCTAGGGAGTGCAGTTTTACTTCCCCGGAGCCCATGCAGGTGGATCGCACTCGCATCTCTCTGGAATGTCAGCACCATCTCCGAGAAAGGGCTTGTTTCTACTGTGGCCAACTGGATCATTTCCGTCAGAACTGTCCCGTAAAAGGAGAGGCCCCCTAGTGCAGTTGAGGGCACCAGGGGGTCCAGACTTAGGCGGCACCTCAACATCTCGCTCTTGCTTTGATGTCTACATCGTTCATGACTACAGCACTCATTTCTTGAAGGCGCTCATTGATTCCGGGGCCGATCAGAACTTGATGTGCACCACCACAGCTGCTAATCTTAATATACCGATCGCACCACTTCAACGTCCTTTTGCCATTCAAGCTCTAAATGGCAGTCGTCTGGAGTCCATCTTCCACCGCACTTCGCCAATACACCTCAGGCAATCACACAGAGACCCTCTCCTTCCCTGTCATGAGGGGCTCACATGCTTCTATTGTTCTGGGGTGTCCCTGGTTAACCCTCCACAACCCTCGCATAGACTGGGTCAGGAACACCATCCTGGACTGGAGCCTGTCCTGCCTCGTCTTGTCTTCTTTTGGCCGTGCACGAATCTGTGTCACCGACCTTCAAAGAAGAGTTTCCAAATCTGTCCAAGGTCCCTTCAGTTTACTCTAACCTGAGGCTAGCATTTAGCAAATCTAAAGCGGTTTCTCACCCGCCTCATCAACCTTAGGACTGTGCCAATGTGCTCCTTCCGGGTACCACCCCACCACAGGGTCGACTGTAATCTCTTTCTGGACCTGAGACCAAGGCTATGGAAAATATATCTCTGAGTCGCTGGCAGTGGGGATTATTCAACCATCTTCTTCCCCTGCCGGGGCAGGGTTTTCTCTTTGTAGAAAAGAAAGACCAATCCCTGCGACCCTGTATCGATTATCGGGGACCCAATGCCATCATGGTCAAGAACCGCTATCCGCTACCCCTATGTCCACCGCCTTTGAACTTCTGCAAGGAGCCACTATTTTTAAGAAGCTGGACCGCCGCAGTTCTTACCACCTGGTGCATATCAGAGAAGGTGATGAATAGAAGACCGCCTTTAACACTCCCTCCGGTCATTATCAATATCTGGTGGTTCCGTTTGGCCTCACCAATGCTCCCATGGTCTTCCAGGCCCTGATCAATGATGTGCTGAGGGCTTCCTGAAAATCTTTGTGTTTGTTTATCTGGATGGATGGCGGCGGCGGCGCGTACACATCGCGCGGCTCAGCGTCTCTCCAGATTTGCCGTATTTGTGCTTATTTACGCACTATTCTCCTGCGTACTCGCGCAATTCTGTCATGCGAGTGTTTCATACGACAGACAATCACTTTTGGATATTGGTCACCTCTGCACAAACTTTGTTTCGGACTTTATTTTCAACTCTGACCAGATACCACCGGAGCTCGTAAGGAAGCCGCAACACAGCGAGCCTTTTATCCCGAGCGGAACTGTCCGGCGCCGGCGCAGACGCCGAGACCGTAAACAGAGAAAAACGCGGAGGAATCCGGGTTAAACTGAAACAAAACCCACATCGGACATCGTTTCCTAGTATTTTCCTCGCCAATGTTCGGTCCCTGGCAAATAAACTGGATGAACTCAGGATCTGGACCCTCACACAGAGACTGATAACGGACTGCAATATTATGGTCTTTACGGAAACTTGGCTCAACACCGGCATCCCAAATAGCGTGCTGGAACTCGAGGGGCGCACTATTTTCAGGGCGGATAGAGAAGCAGTGAGCACGGGTACGAACAGAGGAGGGGGCTTATGCATTTATGTAAACAAAACATGGTGCACTGTCTCTGTCACTGTTTCTTCTCACTGCTCTGCTGATCTTGAATACCTGATCATTAAATGCAGACCCTTTTATTTACCACGTGAGTTCACATGTCTTGTGGTGATAGCAGTGTATGTCCCCCCGGATGCAAAGGCTAGCACAGCTATGGAAGAACTAAGCTCTGCTATCAACAAGCTGCAGACAGTGCATCCTGATGGAGCCTTTGTCGTCGCTGGGGATTTCAATCACTGCAATCTAAGATGTGTTCTGCCGAAATTCCAACAAAACGTCTCCTGTTTCACTAGGGGACAAAAAACTCTAGATCATGTATACACAAGTGTGGCCGATGCTTACAGAGTCACACCTCTCCCCCACCTCGGACAATCACACCATCTTTCATTGTTCCTGTTGCCCAAGTACTGTCCAGTCATTAAACGTGTGAAACCCACAATCAGGACTGTTAAAGTTTGGATGGATAGGGCTGACGCTGCTCTCCAACAGCAGTTCACACATACAGACTGGAGTGAATTTGCTGCACAGGCCACTACAGATACAGTCACCAATATCAACACTTACACCACAGCTGTCCTTGATCACATCAATAAGTGTGTGGATTTGGTGACTACAAATAAGAACATCAAAGTGTTCCCCAATCAGAAGCCCTGGATGAACCGTGAGGTCCGTCTCCTACTCAAAGCACGCAACACCGCCTTCAGGTCTGGAGACCGGGAGGCCTACAAAATCGCCAGAGTCGATCTGAGGAGGGGAATCTTCAAAGCCAAACACGAATACAAACAGCAGATCGAGGAGCACTTCATCTCTGCTGACCCCCGACGCATGTGGCAGGGAATACAGGCTATTACTGACCGCAAACCACCCAACAGAAACACCTCCAACCAGCTCTGCCTCACTCCCCGACGAGCTTAACCACTTCTATGCTCGCTTTGAAAAAAGGAATATAGAGCCTATGCTCAAAACAGAGCTGTCACCAGGTGAGCAGCCACTCTCACTCTCTCCATCTCTGAAGTGTGTGCTACCCTGGGAAGGGTGAATGGTAGGAAGGCAGCTGGCCCTGATGGCATCCCTGGACGTGTACTCAGAGCATGCGCGCAGCAGTTGGCTAAGGTCTTCACGAACATCTTCAACCTGTCCTTGGCCCAGGAAATCGTCCCCACCTGCTTCAAGTCTGCTACAATTGTACCAGTACCGAAGCACTCTGCTGCAAAAGAACTGGGTGACTTTCGTCCAGTCGCACTCACCCCAGTTATCGCAAAGTGCTTTGAAAGACTGGTCCTCAGCCACCTTAAAGCCTGTCTGCCACCCAACCTGGACCCTCACCAATTTGCCTATCGTTCAAATAGGTCAACTGAAGATGCCATTTCCACAATACTACATTCTACCCTGACTCATTTGGACAACCCAGACACTTATGCCAGGATGCTGTTTGTCGATTTTAGTTCAGCTTTTAATACAGTTAGCCCTTCTAAGCTAACCTTGAAGCTGAAACAGCTCGGCATCAGCACACATCTTTGCAATTGGACCCTGGACTTTCTTACGAACAGATCACAGTCTGTTCGACTGAATAACATCACCTCCTCCAATCTCACCATCAGCACCGGGGTTCCCCAGGTTGTGTTTTGTGTCCCCTCTCCTATACTCCCTTTTTTCACCTATGATTGCGTGCCTGTTTTATGCGTCAAACAGCATTGTCAAGTTCGAAGATGACACCACGGTGGTAGGCCTGATCAGAGGTAACGATGAGACGGCCTACAGGGAGGAGATCCAGCACCTGGCAGCATGGTGTGAGGACAATAACCTGGAACTCAACACCAAGAAGACAAAGGAGGTCATTGTGGATTTCAGACGAGCTAGCAATCACACTCATCCTCCAATACACATCAACGGAGCGGCTGTTGAGCGTGTACCTAGCTTCAAGTTCCTAGGAATCCACATCTCTGAGGATCTCACCTGGTCTCTGAACTCTTCTTTCCTGGTCAAAAAGGCACAACAGCGCCTATATTTTCTGAGGAGACTTAAAAAGTCCCATCTCAGCAACAGGATACTGGAGAACTTTTACTGCAGTACCATCGAGAGCATCCTCACAAACTGCATCTCAGTATGGTACAGCAGCTGCACTGCTTCAGACCGCACAGCCCTTCAGAGGGTGGTGAAAACCGCCCAACGAATCATCGGCACTCAGCTACCCACCCTGGACAATATACACAAAAAACGCTGTCTGCAAAGGGCGAGAGGCATAATCAAAGATCCCTCTCACCCCAACCACGGACTGTTCACTCTCCTCCCATCAGGCAGACGCTACCGATGCCTCAGAGCCCGCACAAACAGACTGAAAAACAGCTTCTTTCCTGTGGCTGTTTCTGCACTGAACAGCTGATATACATTATTAATTACTACTGCACTGCCACTTCTGTACTTTGCACTACCTTATCATTATGCATCTTGCACAATCTATACAATCTATACTATATCTATCTATATCAATCTATACAGTACTTTGCACTACCTATCATTATGCATCTTTGTACATTCTATAACTAGCTATTGTTACACCTCCATACTCTATCCATATACCTCTGTACATCATTTACCTCCACCTCTGTAATTATCATCCCCATACCCTATTTATTACACTGATATTTATTGTAAATAAGCCACTTATGCACTTCTGGTTAGATGCTAACTGCATTTCATTGGCTCTGTACATGTACCTTGCACAATGACAATAAAGTTGAATCTAATCTAATCTAATCTAATGACATACTGATTTTTTTTCTCGTTCCCTGGATGAGCACATCAACCATGTTCATCAGGTGCTCCAGAGACTTGTTGGAAAATGCTTAAAAATTGTGCAGGAGATAGACCTATTATGATAATGATTAATTAACAGCTAATTATAAAATATACATATTAGGAGTAGCACTAAAAGAAGAAGAAGAAATAAGAGTTAGCTAAATATGATGCAGAAGAAAGAAAAGAAAAAAAAACCATGATGGTGTGCTATCAAAAGTTTTACCAAAATATAACTAATCATAGAAGTGTGTGTGTGCAAAAATAAAGTAGTCTAGTTGTAATACAAAATCAAGAAAACACAGACACAGTGGTACAGAGTGGAACAGGTTTATTGGAAAGCCCCATACGCTAATTAAGTGAAATAACATCATCCTCGTCGGCTGCAAGGCAGATAGGAGGAGAGGGAGGAATCAGACTGGATGATGAATCGTCAGAGAAAAACAACGGTGATGGCCTGGAGGAGATTGGTGTTGGAGGCGAGGTCCAATGAACTTGTTTGTCCAGAATGGAGGGCCCAGCACTGTTAGTGAAATCCGGAGGGATCACACTGTCAGTTTGGGTTCCTACATCACAGGTTCGAGGAGAAAAAACCACACGCACAGGTGAAGTTTCGTTGGGTGTGTGTAGATGGAAGAGATGATCCAGAAAAACACCGATTTCCCCAGTTAGACAGGCTAGCTGAAAACGCCACATTCGTCGGGATAGAGATAAGAAAGGAAATTTAATTGGGTACCACTGGTCATGATTCTTTGAACATAATAAGCTTGTAGAAGAATAGATAAGTAGCTGCTGTGTGTCAAAGTAACCTGAATCATTAAGAAGAATAAACTAAATAGGTGATCTTTTTAACTTAAGCACTAAAAATATATGCATATGTAATATGTAACAAGCATATGCATATGTAACAAGAAAGCCGGAGAAGAAGCGATTAGGAAACGATTACTTAAAAAAAAAAAAAAAAAAAAACGTTGTTGGATCAGGAGCGCGATCAGCGGTCTCTCTCGCGGCGGCATCAACCAGGAAGTGCGGGAGAACCCCTTGGGTGCGTCGGCGGCGTCTGCAGCAGTGCCTGAGCAAGAGCGATTTTTTCCTCGGTTAAGGGCGTTTTACGGCGAGAACGTGATTTATCACGGCTTCTCGGCCGTGTGTTTCTGGGTACGGTCGGTCTATCGCGTTCGATGACCGGCATGATTGCTGTTTTTTGTGTTTGGGTTATTCCCACACAAGAAATGCTTTCATGCATGGGACACGCCCCTCTTGTGAGGCACTGCCCACAGGCACGTTGCGTGCCCGGTTGGAGGTTTTTGCACAACAAAAATCCCCAGCCACCCCAGCCACTCATCACTCGATTCCCTGCGTGCACCCCTTTCCTACTCTAGCTCGGGCCTGCCGGACACTGGAGGGACGTCAGGGGTTCCCCAGTTGCTCCCTCGAAACTGACGAGATGTCGATCGCAGCATCTGAGAGTGGGCTCGAGTCCATTGAGGCTGAGAGCTCCCAGAGCAACCCAGAGCTCCTGCAGGAACTGTGCTCTGTGGCTGACTATGCCCTTTGGGCTACAAAGGCCACTGCGCAGGCTCTGGGAAGGGCGATGGCCACACTTGTGGTCCAGGAATGCCACCTGTGGCTTAACCTGGCCGAGATGCGGGAGGCTGGCTGAGAAGGTTCGCTTTCTTGACGCCCCCATCTCACCAGGTGGCCTCTTCGGTGACACTGTGGAGGAATTCTCCCAGCAATTCTCCACAGTGAAGAAGCAGATGGAGGCGATTAGTCACATCCTGTCTCGGCGAAGGGCAAGGGCAAGCACCGCTTCCCCTAACCAGCAGGCCCAGTCTGCTCCATCCCGAAGACAGCCCCCTGCGAGAGCTTTCAGCGGCACCGAGGCAGTCGGGACCTACAGCCAAGCCAGTTCACCAGGCTACTCGCAGGAAGGTGGCATCGCAGGCCCGTCGTCAGGTCACTAAGAACCCTTGCAGGGCTTCGAAGTGATCCTGAGACGGGCGACCCAGGGAGGAGGTTGCGGACCAGTTTGGATTCTCCCCTGGGAGGGCGACGGGGTCGAGCTCCTATCTCACCTTGGCCACCTGTCAGCCGGCATGCGGCCAACACTTGGTCAAAGAAAGAGCAATATTCTCCTCTACTGGGTCAAACCTCCAGCAGAAGGCACCCGGTTCAGTCCGGGTTGCCTCCTTGCTGATAACTGCCATCGGATCTGGACTGAGTTTGGGGCTCCCTTGCTCAGCCGGTCCGTCCTCCAGGGCCCGAATGCTCAGCCCACTCGATGCACGGGGTTCAGCCTGGTCGGCTCCCATGTCCGTCAGTGGTGCCAGCCCTGGGCCCGGTGGGGAAGTTGTACAGTGGCAAGGACGCTGGTCTTCCTGCCATGACATCTTCCCCAACCAGCCACACAGCGACCCCACCTAGGGTACTCTGGATGTGTCTCGGCGCGAGCCATTAATGAGGTACCTGGGGGCTTGGGTGAGCCTCTCTGGTGCCTCCCAGTGGCTCCTCAAGACCATTCAGCTTGGCTACGCAATTCAGTTCGCCAGGCGCCCGCCCAGGTTCAGGGGCATTCTGTCTCCGCGTGTCTTCACAAAGCTCGCGGAGGCTGCCTTAGCCCCCCTCTGAGAAGCGGGTATACGCATCCTCAATTATCTCGACGACTGGCTAATCCTAGATCACTCACGAGACGTTGTGGTTGCGCACAGGGACAGGGTGCTCCACCACCTTGCCCAGTTTGGGGCTTCAGGTCAACTTGGAAAAGAGGAAACTCTCCTCCCCCGTGCAGAGTATTGCTTTTCTCTGTATCCATTTGGATTCGGGGGTCGTGATGAGGGCTCGGCTCTCCCCGGAGCGGGCCCAGGCGGTGCTGAGATGTGTGACCTCTCTCAAACGCAGCTTGGCGGTCCCCTTTAAGCAATTCCAGAGGCTCCTGGGGCATTTAGCATCTTCAGCGGCGGTGGTTCCGCTTGGCCTGATGCACGAGACCGCTTCAGCACTGGCTTCCGGGTCCCGAGATGTGCATGGCGTCATGGCACACACCGGGTGCAGGTAACCACGAGCAGGTGTGCCCCTAGAGCAGGTGTCGATCACGGGCTGGCGTGCCGTATGCAATGGGAAGGCACGGGCCCCCGCCGGCCCCCGCCGGGAGTGGCATATCAATTGCCTCAAGCTATTGGCAGTGTGGTTAGCCCTGAGGAGGTTTTGGCCCATGATTCAGGGCAAACACGCGTTGATCCGGTCGGACAACACTGCGACGGTGCCCTACATCAACCATCAAGGTGGAGTACGCTCCCGTCGCATGTCCCAGCTTGCCCGCCATCTCTTGGTGTGGAGCCAGCACAGGCTCAAATCTGTGCGGGCCACTCACGTTCCAGGCGACCTCAATCGTTTGGCAGATATGCTCTCATGACAGAGACCCCTTGGGGGCGAGTGGAGGCTCCACCCACAGTCCAGCTGATTTGGAGGCGATTTGGCCAGGCGCAGGTGGATCTGTTTGCCTCGTCAGAATCGACTCACTGCCAGTTGTGGTATTCCCTGTCCGAGGCCCCCCTCGGCACGGATGCACTGGCACACAGCTGGCCCAAGGGACTGCACAAGTACGCTTTTTCCCCCAGTGAGCCTCTTGGCACAGGTCCTGTGCAAGGTCAGGGAGGACCAGGAGCAGCTGCTGCTCGTGCCACCTTACTGGCCCAGCAAGACTTGGTTCTCCGAACTAGTCCTGCTGGCAGTAGCGCCCCCCTGGCCAATTCCCCTAAGGAAAGACCTTCTCTCCCAGGGCAGGGGCACATTATGGGACCCACGCCCGGATCTCTGGATGCTCCATGTATGGCCCCTGTCCTCCAGGGACTACAGGGAGACCCTTTCTAGCCCTTGCAGTCAGCAGAACTTAGAGCCCTCTCTCTGAAGATGGCCTTGCTGACCGCACTCACCTCAATCAAAAGGGTAGGGGACCTGCACGCCTTCTCTGTCGACAGAACGTGCCTGGAATTTGGCCAGTTGTCAGGACATCACGTTGTCCTGAGACCTAGGCCGGGCTACGTGCCCAAGGTACCCAGCACTCCCATTCGGGATCAGGTGGTGACCTTGCAAGCTATTCCCCCTCAGCAGGGGAATCCCACATCAGCCCTGGCGAATGGGGCTTTATTAGTGGACATATGTAGAGCTGCAGGTTGGGCTACTCCCAACACATTCGCTAGGTTTTACAACCTACGGATGGAACCCGTGTCTTCCAGAGTCTTGTGCGGTGCCCTAGATTCTGGGGACGGGTAGGGTGTAGTGCTTGCCACCGGCGCCCCTCCCCTCTGGGGTAGGATTGTGCCACTTGGGTCCTGTATGGGTCTGTTCCTGAAGCAGCCTCTTATCCTTCCATCAAGCTGCCCCCCTAGCCTGTCCAGCGGAGGGACTAGCCGTGGGAGACCAGAACTAGGTGGTTCTTCCTGGAACCCTAGCTAGGTTAGTCAACATGTAGTGGCTCCTCTGTCAGCCCCATCTGTGGTTTTTCCACTACGGTAAGTGTTCCCCTTGCCCTGGAAGCTTCTAGGTCTTGAGTCCCCAGGTTTGGTTGTATCCCCCTGGTGCGGAGCCCACCCTGGGGCCTTTCCTAAGTTGTACTGCCTTGTGTCAGTCCTTGGGTGACTGTTCACTTATACCCCCCCCAGCTGGCGGGATGTGATCTCCGTAGGGCCCCTGCCCCCTGGGGAGGGCCTGGTCAGCGTGATATGTACATATAAGGTGAGTGTTATGAAAAGGCTAATGCTGTGGATTTTGCCTACGTTAGCCCTCCCCCTTGTGGGAGGGGGGTAGGCTCCCAGGCTGCTGGTAGGTCATGAGGTTGAGCAAGGCTGCGATTTGACACGCTGGTTCCTGTCGGCACTTACCTTCGGCCCGGCAGCAGTGGCGTGTTGGATAGGGATCCCTAGTGTCATCACTTGGCACAACGTCGGAGTGAGCGACAGAAATAGAACATCTCGGTTACGCATGGTAACCCTCGTTCCCTGATGGAAGGAAAGGAGACGTTGTGTCCCTCATGCCACTGCGCTGGGCTGCTCCTGGGGAGTTGTCATTCGGCTCCTCAGGACAGAACGATGAGCAGTATCGCAGCCGGCTTTTTATACTGGAAGTATGCGGCGTTACCGGCTATGCAAATTGTGCTCGTCCAATTTCATTGGCCTTTTCAAATTAGATCAAAGGTATTTGGGCTCCCAAAACGTGATCCCTAGTGTTGTCACTCGACACAACGTCTTTGTTCCCTCCATAAGGGAACGAGGGTTACCATATGTAACCGAGACGTTTTTCGCTCTTTTCACCTTGGACTCAAGAATCTTTATTTGTTTAAAAAAGTTTATTATTTTATTTGACAGTTTGAGTTAAAACATAGTGGTAATTCGCTCAACACGAGGCACCCCTGCGAATGTGTCTACTCAGACACGGGCTCTGAGTTCCGACAGACTCCTTGAAAATAAGCTGTACGTGAAGGTGGAAAAACGCGAGTTCCACCAGACCTCGGTAGCCTTTCTGGGCTTTAGGATATCTCCATCTAAGATCGAGATGGAGCCTGCCAAGGTCACTGCTGTTCTTGAGTGGCCCACCCCCTACATCTCGGCAGGCTCTTCAACGATTTTTTGGCTTTGCGAACTTCTATAGCAGATTCATTAGGAATTTTAGCACCTTCGCGGCCCCCTGCTAGACCTGACAAAAGGGACCTGGTCCCTTTTAGGTGGAACAAACAAGCCGAGCAAACCTTCAGTGACCTTAAACCCGATTCGCGTCAGCTCCTATCTTGACTATCCCTGACCAGCACGTCAATTCATCGTCGAAGTCGATGCGTCTGAGACCGGAGTGGGAGCTGTGTTGTCTCAAAGGAGTGACCAGGACAATAAGATTCATCCATGCTCATTTTTTTCACGACGCCTCTCTCCGCCTGAACGCAATTACCCCGTAAGAGATCATGAACTCTTAGCTATCAAGCTGGCCCTGGAGGAATGGAGACAGTGGTTAGAGGGGGCTCAACTTCCTTTCTTGGTGTGGATGGACCACCGCCCGTCCTGGGCTGTTCACTGGACTCTGTGGAGGAGGTGGATGAGAGGAGGATGTTGGTTAAGCTGACATCCATCATAGACAACACCTCTCATCCACTGCATCAGACCGTAGAGGCTATGAGCAGCTCCTTCATTAGCAGACTGTTACACCCTCCGTGTAGGAAGGAGCAGTTCCGCAGGTCTTTCATATCATAGTTTCCATTGCCTAACTTATCTTGTAGGTTAGTTGATGCCTAGTTTTTATTATTATTATACATTATGTATAGAACTGTAAATACTTGTAGATTTTTAAAAATGTTTTTTTATCATAAATTGTTTTTTTTCACACAATTTGCACATTTCTATTGCACATTTTTTTTCTATTTTCCTGCTTTGCACATAATTGTTTTTTGTATCTGAGCCACTGTAACAATTTAATTTCCCCACTGTGGGATCAATAAAGATTATCTTATTTTATCGTAACCGGCCTGCCCAGCTCTAATGGGAATACTTGCATCATGACAGTGGTAAAAAAAAGTGGTAAATCCAAGGCTGCTCATTTTGTTCCTCTGCCTCAACTTCCATCCGTCAGTCAGACTGCTGAAATTTTAATCCATCAGGTGCTTCGACTTCATGGACTGCCTGTTGATATTGTGTCGGACAGGGGACCTCAGTTTTCCTCACAGTTTTGGAAGGCGTTCTTCAAACTGGTGGGTGCTTCTCCCAGTCTATTATCTGGTTACCATCCCCAAACTAACGGTCAGACGGAGAGAACCAATCAGAAACTGGAAACCACCTTTAGATGTATGGCCTCTCTGGATCCTTCATTATGGAGCAGATTTCTTCCCTGGATTGAATATGCTCATATCTCATTCCCCAGTGCGGCCACACACCTATCTCCATTTCAGTGCGGCCTTGGTTGCCAAACCCCACTGTTTCCAGCCCAGGAGGAAAAAGTCGGCATCCCATCGGCCCAAGCCTTTATCAACCGTTGCAAGAAAACCTGGTGGAAGGCACAATTTCAGCTCCTCAAATCTGCCAAAGCTTCTAAACAGCATGCTTACCGGCGCTGCTCCAATGCCCCCAGATTTCGGATCAGAGAGAGGGTCATGCTTGCCACCAGGGACCTTCCTATCAACACCACCTCCCGCAAGCTCCTCCCCAGGTTCGTCGGTCCCTTCACCATTATCAAGATCATTAATCCTTGTGCGGTCAAGCTTCTTCTGCCATCCACTATGTGTTGTATATATCCTACCTTCCATGTCTCTCAGCTAAGACGCCTGATTTCTTCCCCTCTTTCTTCCCCCGAGTCTTACTCCTTCCTAGTCAAGTGTGGAGGGAGAGGTTTGGTTTGATTCCCCACTAGAAGGCAGCTGTATAACTTAGTTGTTGTTAAGGACTCTGGGACTTAATTTAGTCCCTAGATTATTTATTCTAGGATTAAATACTTAATATTGAGACCATAAAAGTCTCATATTCATATATTTAATGATATATGAATTACACCATAATTAATTAAGTATACTCATACATGGATGATAGTGACTGTGTACTCTGTGTGTGTGTGTGTGTGTATGGGTGCTCAGCAATGCCCTTATATGGTAACAGGTGTGTTTGTTAGATGTGTCTCTAGAGAATACCCACTATACGGTAACATAAACTAGTCAGGTTAAGCCACCCAAATAGAAACCAGATGTGTATATAAAAAAAATATGTCTGAGGGGGGTTTAAAACGGTGCTATAGGAGGGGTTGGGAAAATGTATAAAAAGGTTGTTAAAAAATTGATACAGGGAGAATTGCTATGTAGCCTTTCCCGGCTTTGCCCCAGAGCCTAAATTCTTCCACAAAAGAGGGTCATGCTCGCCACCAGGGAACTTCCTATCAGCACCACCTCCTGCAAGCTCCTTCCCAGGTTTGTCGGCCCCTTGAGCTGCTTCTGCCGTCTACCATGCATCATATAAACCACACCTTTCATGTCTCTCAGCTAAGACGCCTGATTTCTTCCCCTCTTAAAACCCCCATTCCCACCCTCCTTCACCACCCTGGGTCACCGTCCGGGTCATTGAAGGAGGTAAAGCCTACACTGTCTGTAAATTGCTAAAGTCTCAGTGCTGTGGCCGAGGTCTTTAGTAGTTTTTCACTAAACCGGATCTCCGAAGTGCCTACAATTTAATCAGGATAAGAGAGGGGGATGAATCGAAGACCACCTTTATTACCACCAGGGGCCACTACGAATATCTTGTAATGCCATATAGGCTCGCAAACGCCCCGGCTGTGTTCCAAGCTTTTGTAAATGACATCTTCCGAGACCTCCTCAATGTCAGCGTGATCGTCTATATTGATGACATTTTTATTTACTCCAAGAATCTTAATCAACATGTTTTCCCATGTTCGCGAGGTGCTTCAATGATTACCACTCTGTTGCGGGGTAAGCCTTCCAAGATGCTGTGGACAAGAGGTGGCGGTATTGGCATTTTTTACCTTGTTTTTTCGGCTCTAGTTTTTGCTGGTTTGGATTGCGAACATTTTTTGTGGTAATTCTGACGCTTTTGAATCCTTGCCAGCTCTCATTGCGTCTGTCTCGTCTGTTTTTGCTGCGCCTTTATCTGAGAGGTTCTGTATTTTTTTGGCTTGGACTGTTTTTGGGAGATATATATATTAATAAACCTGCTATCTCTCTCCTATCTGCTTGTGGGTTTTTCCTGTCGCCTTGCAGCCTCCTGACAAATACCCCTTAAATTTCGCACATTTTGTCACCTAACAACCACAAATGTAAATGTATTTTATTTATTTAATAGATGTACACAAAGTAGCACATAATTGTGAGGTGAAACAAAAATGATACATGGTTATCAATGGTCTAAGCAAATAAAAATCTGAAAAGTGTGGTGTACTTTGTAGAGCCACCTTTCACTGCAATTACAGCTGCAAGTCTTTAAATGTACATCTTTGCACACAGCTTTGAGAATATGTCTGCCTCACAGAAATATGTCTGCCTTTTCTTCTTCTTCTATCTCTCTCATCTCACGGCCATGTCTTGGTAGGTTTGCAGTTGTAGCATACTTTTTTCTATTTTTGAATGATAGATTAAACAGTGCTCCTTGAGATGTTTAAAGCTTGGGATATTTTTTATAACCTAACCCTGCTTTAAACTTCTCCACAACTTCATCCCTGACATGTATGGTGAGTTCCTTGGTCTTTATGATGCTGATTGTTTAGATTAGATTAGATTAGATTAGATTAGATTCAACTTTATTGTCATTGTGCAAGGTACATGTACAGAGCCAATGAAATGCAGTTAGCATCTAACCAGAAGTGCATAAGTGGCTTATTTACAATAAATATCAGTGTATTAAATAGGGTATGGGGTTGATAGGTGGGGGTAAATAATGTACAGAGGTATATGGATAGAGTATAGAGGTGTAACAATAGATAGTTATAGATTGTGCAAAGATGCATAATGATAGGTAGTGCAAAGTACAGAAGTGGCAGTGCAGTAGTAATTAATACTGTATATCAGCTGTTCAGTGCAGAAACAGCCACAGGAAAGAAGCTGTTTTTCAGTCTGTTTATGCGGGCTCTGAGGCATCGGTAGCGTCTGCCTGATGGGAGAAAAGTGAACAGTCCGTGGTTGGGGTGAGAGGGATCTTTGATTCTGCCTCTCGCCCTTTGCAGACAGCGTTTTTTGTGTATATTGTCCAGGGTGGGTAGCTGAGTGCCGATGATTCGTTGGGCGGTTTTCACCACCCTCTGAAGGGCTGTGCGGTCTGAAGCAGTGCAGCTGCTGTACCATACTGAGATGCAGTTTGTGAGGATGCTCTCGATGGTACTGCAGTAAAAGTTCTCCAGTATCCTGTTGCTGAGATGGGACTTTTTAAGTCTCCTCAGAAAAATATACGCGCTGTTGTGCCTTTTTGACCAGGAAAGAAGAGTTCAGAGACCAGGTGAGATCCTCAGAGATGGATTCCTAGGAACTTGAAGCTAGGTACACGCTCAACAGCCCTCCCTGTAGGCCGTCTCATCGTTACCTCTGATCAGGCCTACCACCGTGGTGTCATCTGCGAACTTGACAATGCTTGTCACTTAACTGTGTTTCCTTCTTTTTTGACTTCCTTTCTCTCTCTCTCTCTCTCTCTCTTTCTCTCTCTCTCTCTCTCTCTCTCTCTGTTGAGCTACATACGCCACAACGGAGCTGCCGGTGATCCAGACCCCACCACCGCCCGTCCTGTGGGTCCCTTCCCTGTGACCTGCCCAGCGGATGAGGCATCACCGGGCGATCTAGGACGACCCACTTCGCCATAAAGACGTTTCGGCTGCTCTAAGGACTAATGATTATAGTTGTTTACACACACACACACGATGTAACTTCATGATCCCTGCTACCTGTTTTCACCCCAAATGAAGGATGGGTTCCCTGCTGAGTCTGGTTCCTCTCAAGGTTTCTTCCTATCTCATCTAGGGAGTTTTTTTTTCCTTGCCACCGTCGCCCCGGCTTGCTCATCAGGGACAAACTGATTTATGTTTAATTCTGTTTTATAATTTCTTCAATTGTAAAGCTGCTTTGTGACAATCATCATTGTGAAAAGCGCTATACAAATAAAACTGAATTGAATTGAATTGAATTGAATTGTTTGACGCATAGACAGGCACGCAATCATAGGTGAAAAGGGAGTATAGGAGAGGGGACAAAACACAACCCTGGGGAACCCCGGTGCTGATGGTTTACTATTGTTCTCTAGCAAACCACTGAGGCTCTAGCAAACCACAGAGACTAAATTACACATAGGTGGACTTAACTTAACTAGGTGACTTCTGAAGGCAATCGATTGCACTTAAGTTTATTTAGGGGTAACAGAGTACAGGGGCTTAGAATACAAATGCACACCACACTTTTTAGATGTTTATTTGCTTAAAATTTTGAAAACCGATCAAAGTACTTATGTAAAGGTTTTGCGTTTAAAAAGGTGTGAATGTAGAGGTTTTGCGTTGTATGGGTTTTGCGTTTAAAAATGTGTGAATGTAGAGAACTGATGAGGTTTAAGTGTATATACGTTAATCCAAAAGACATTTTATTTTTTCTATAAATTATATTTTGTAATATGCAGATTTTTATGATAAATTACAGAGTTGCGTCAACACTTTGTACGCACACAAAATACATAATGCGATTTAGAAAATAACTTCTGATGTTGCACAGTGGGATGTTTAGTTGAATAATATAAAAAAAGTTTTTTTTATAGTTGAAATTGGGTTTATTATTTTATCACATCTTGTCTATTATCTCTAAAATGTCTTTTTTAGTGCAGAATAATAGCAAATTATTTTGGCCTCCGGCTTAAAAATTAGATGTTAGAACACAAGAGAATAGAGTCTGAGAGCTGCTGATTAAAATGATTTTGCTTACCTTAATCTTCTCAACCCCTGATTATGTCAATGCTCTAAACAATGATGTAATGGATTATTTCACATTCAGAGATGGAATTGGATGGTTGAGAAGTTACTGCGAATAAGTAATCAGATGACGGTATAGGCTATTGTCATGTGCTGTGCTTGTTATTTTAAATGTAACCCACAAGGTGCACTAATCGTGCTATCTGCATATAGAAGGGGGATCAAAAGTTCAGAGATTATACCAAAATAAACAACAGAAAATTAGTTTTCTGGCAATTAGAGCAAAAAACAAAATTTGATTTGTAATTGGATTGGTTTTAGCTTTAATGTGGTATATGTAATAGGTAAAATGTCATATGATAGGGTTTCTTAGATCGCATGACATATTCTTTATTTGATAATTTGATATCAGCTCTATTGCTTGCTGTCAGTACATGCCTAAAGGAAATTAACACATCCGCTGCATTTTATCAGAGTTATACATGTTCTGTAATAAGGAATAAAACACGACTGCCCACTACTGGTAATATACTAATGTAATGCATCCGGTTTCCTGTGTTGTGCATTCCTAACGGTCACATATTGTAATATAATCACATAACAAGGTGATTGCAGGTTTTTTTTTATGTTATTAATTGTGCAACTATATTACACATATATCAGGGACCCACAAACAGGGTCTCGGCTAAAGTTTTCAAAGCATTTCATCTGATTTTCCAGAGTCAGACTAGTGTTCATCACAGATTGGTCGTGTCTGTAATGTAATGTCTTTAAAAAAGGTTTTTCCATATAAATGCAAAATTAAAAACAGCAACAAAAAAAAAAATTAAATTTCATAGAGAGGCAGCAGTTTTATTTAAACTGGTATTATTTCTTTTGGCTTGTGCTTTTTGACTTTTAAAATTTCTTCAAAGTTTCTCGACTTAAAACTCAAGTCTTTTTGTTTGTCAAGTTTTTGTCTCCAGTTTATATTTTGTTATCTCCCTCAGAGGAAAAGGTTCATTTTTTTCTTATTTTTTCTTTATGGAGCCTCTTTACCGGAGTATCGTCTCATCTTCAAAACGCGATAAACAATCAAGTTAATCGAATGTAAAAATTTAGTTCTTTTACAGCATTAACTGGGGTTCAACTCGCATATAACATTCTGCAGAGAAATGTTTCATGTTTGTGCAATAAATATTCTCTAAGTTACAGTTTATTTTTAATTGAGTTTTAGAATGGACTCCTTAAAGAGAGACAGCACAACATTTTTTTGTGAAAAGAACAACATTTTGTTTTTGTTGTGACTATACCAAAAAATAGACAATTAAACCTTCTAGGTGATGTATAACAAAATAACTAAGGAACTCCACTGAGGCAAGATGTATATTTAAAACCCAGGGTGCAGTTTATTTACAGAATGTGTAACCAACAAACAAACTAAATTTGACAGACTAACTTAACTTAACTACATATGGAACAAAAACACAACACTTAACATGAAAACTAGCATGAATATAAACATACACGGGGCATGAACACACTCTCACCACAGTGGTACATGGAACAACAAACCACCAAGACAGGAGGATACAAGGGGGTATATATGCACAATACAAAACAAGGAACACCTGTGAACACTTAGGACCAAACTAACCTTAGACAAGGACAAGGGAAAGCACATGGCAGGAAGACATGAGGAACAAGGAAGTAAACAAACACTGCCTAGGCTAGCTAAGCTAGCTAGCATAGCTTAGCCTAGACACAAAAACAATGAACATGAAACAACACGAAAAAAGAAAGACCCAAAACAAAAACATGGAAACCTTACAATAACAAGATCAGCTCGTTATTTTGGTCATACAAATGTAATCATTTGTAATACCAAAATAACGAGTTGATCTTGTTGGCGTGACTGGTGGCCCTATGCCTTATTAATCTTACCTTTGTAGATGGTGTGTTAATGAATTATGAGTCATTTATAGATGATTTTAAATGATTTTGGATTAGTGAAAATGCCCCACAGAACAGAGGGGTGAAGTAAACCGAACTCGTTAACATTTAATGAAACATAAACTTAAAGAGGTCACTGTTAACAGAACTGGTTTCAACCAGGAAATATTTAGTGTTTTTTACACTATTATATACAAATATATTATAGACCTTTCATTAGGACCAAAAAGAACAGGTCAACTTGTGAAAAAATGCTCTTAAAATCTGGACTCTGCTACATTAGATAGATCAGACAGATTAGAACAGGGGTTGGCAACCCGTGGCTCCGGAGCTGCGTGTAGCTCTTCCCTCAGTTGCAGTGCTCTGTGGCTTTGGAAAAAATAATGAGTATTTGATTTATATTAAGCTTTAGTTTGCTTTTTAAAATAATTCTGAATTTAAAGACTATGGTAATCTTGTATCATTAAAATAAAATGTGTTTACTTATTTGTCACTCAAAATATACGTCAACTCCCACCCCCCATATGTGACACACGCCGGCATGTAAAACATGAAACCCACTGCCTTCTTTAATCCTACTTTTGACAAGACCTGTATCAAGTGTCACACCTGACTTACAAGTTTTGGATATGCCCCACACTTTCTGTTTACTGGTTAACTGTATTTAATACACTTTCTGGAGTGTGAAATTTGCAACTAAAGCCATGTGCAATATTTACTATATATAATATTTATTCATATAGTATATACTATACTATATAAATAAAATTGGACCTGAATACAATCAAACTTTATTGCGTTTGCATTCTTGTTAGCTTGCAGACAAGCATAACAATGGCTTATGTTATACCTGCACTTAGAGATTCCCATGAATCCTTTTGTTATTTTTATTTTTTAGTATTATATCTCTTTTCTATAAATATACTACCTAGAAATTAATGTGGTTTAAACTGTTACTGCAATTTTTTTTTTTTATCCCTCTCTAGGTTATGATTTATGCTGCTCATTATAATAAAGTGACATGGTGTTACACCCAATTGCGGCGTCATTTCTTGTGACACGAGCAGATATATGTATGCTCGGCCAAATTATTTTTTATAGGAGCTCCACCTCCTTTGATCAATGAATAAATCCTTTTCAAGGCACTGTTTGAGAAGGTGTACTGATGTTAGAGTGTATTGGTAAAATCTGAGTAATGAAAATACTAACCAGTAATGCAGTTCAGAAGTGTGTAAAGATATATTTTTTCCCTTCTGTTGCTCACTCTAACGTTGTGTTGAGTGACGACAATAGGGGTCACGTTTTGGGAGCCCGAAGTACCCCTCATCTCTTGGATCTCTTTTTGGTTCTAGTAAGAATTCTAGCTGCTCAATAAAGAACCACTCAGTAAAGCATTACAATAGTATAATCTTATCTTAAGGTTATGAATGCATGAACTAAAATTTCTGCATTTGACCTCCAAAGCATTGGTCATAATATATATTTTTTTGATATATTTTTTAAGATGATAAAATGTGTTTTTCAAATGCTAGATATGTGACTCTCAATAGAAAAAATTGCTGTCAAAAAGCGCACCTAAATTCATAACTAACGATGAAGGGTTGACAGAATAGCCATCAAGTGTTAGACAGTAATCTAGATTATTACAGGCAGAGGCTTTATTGCTGATTATTATCACCTTTGTTTTATTACGATTCAGCAATAAGACATTATTTGTCATCCAGGTTTTTATATCAACTATGCATTCAGTTAATTTTTCCATTTGGTACGTTTCACCCAGTTGCGAAGAAATATATAGCTGAGTTTCATCAGCATAGCAGTGAAAGCTAACACCATGTTTTCTAATAATATTTCCCAGGGGTACATGTAAAGTGTAAAAAGTTACAATCCTAGAACTAAGCCTTGGGGTACTCCATACTTTACTTGCAAGCGACATGATACCTCTTCATTCTCTGCGACAAATTTTTGCTGGCCAGATAAGTATGATTCAAACCATGCTAATGCATTTCCTCTGTTGCAAACAAAGCTTTTTATTAAATTCAAAAGAATGTTGTGGTCAAAAGTTTGATGCAGCAATGAGGTTCAATAGCACTAATAGGTAGAGACAACCATTATCAGCTGATAAAAGCAGGTCATTAATAACTGTAATTGAAGCAGTCTCAATACTATGATAGGATATAAACCCTGACAGCAAATCCTCACAAATTTTTTTTTTCTAAGAAAAATGTAATTGTGATGATACTGCCTTTTCTAGTATCTTAGACAGAAATAGGAGGTTTTAAATCAGTCTGTAATTAAGTAGATATTTAATATTAAATTGTAGTTTTTTAATTGGGCTGCTTAATAACAGTCTGTTTAAATGCTTTACGGACATATCCTAATGACAATAATGAATTAATTAAATACAGAAGCGGACCTATGGCTTCAGGAATTATCTCTTTTAGGAGCTTAGATGGAATAGGGTCTAACATACATGTTGTTGGTAGATGATTTGATGAGTTTATAAAGTTATTCCTCTCCAATAGTAACGAATAAGTGGAATTGTTCCTTGGGGGAACCATAGCGCAATTTCTAAAGCAATACTGCGGCTGCTTGCTGCATGTTTACAATTTTATCTCTAATAGTATTGATCTTGCAATTAAGTTGCAATTCATTACTGCTATGCTGTTGGGAAATATCAACACATGTTGATGCTTTATTTTTAGTTAATTTAGCTACTGTATTGAATAAATACCTGTGGTTGTGTTTGTTCCCTTCTAGTAGAGATAAAAAGTAATCAGAACTAGCAGTTTTTAATGCATTTCTGTACGATAGACTACTTTTTAGCCATGCAATACAAAATAGCTCTAGTTTAGTTTTCCTAAAGCTGCATTTTTTTTTCGGGCTATTGGATATGCTGAGGAATTGGGATAAATCAGCAAGATTATTTACAAAACAGTCTTTTGTGGTAGAAGTAATGGTTTTTCCATACTTGTAGCAAGTTTTAGAACTTACAGTTTTAGCCATATTGAGTTTACACAGGACTACAAAATTATCTGAAATATCATAGCTTTGTTGCAGAATTCCAACATCATTAGCATTAATTCTAACATGTTCTAATGTTAGGTACCAGGATTATTTCATAGCTATGGATATAAAAGATGTGTACTTTCATGTCTTGATCCTTCCAAGACACAAACTGTTTATGCGGTTTGCCTTTGAAGGTCGTGCATACCAGTCCAAGGTCCTCCCTTTCGGGCTGTCCCCATGTGTCTTCACAAAGCTCATGGAAGCTGCCTTAGCCCCCCTTCAGGAGGCAGGCATACACATCCTCAATTATCTCGGCAACTGGCTAATCATAGCTCATTTAAGAGAGGTTGTGGTTGTGCACAAGGACAGGGTACTCCACCACCTTGCCCGTTTCAGGCTTCAGGTCAACTGGGAGAAGAGCAAACTCTCCCCTGTGCAGAGTACCTGTTTTCTCAGTATCGACTTGGATTCGGTCGTGATGAGGGCTGGGCTCTTACTGGTGCAGGTAACCACGCTCCCATCGCTCCTATCTCTTGGTGTTGAGCCAGCTCAGGCTCAAATCTGTGCGTGCCACTTCAGTCCCAGGCACTCTTGTAGCAAACATGCTCTCATGACAGAGACCCCTAGGGGGCGAGTGGAGGCTCCACTCACAGACGGTCCAGCTGATTTGGAGTCAGTTTTTTCAGTCACAGGTGTATCGGTTCGCCTCGACAGCATCGACCCACTGCCAGTTGTGTTATTCCCTGTCAGAGGCCCCCCTATGGCACGGATGCACTAGCACACAGCTGGCCCAAGAGACTGCACAAGTACACATTTCAGTGGGACTCATGGCACATGTTTTATGCAAGGTCAGGGAGGACCAGGAGCAGCTGCTGCTCATGGCACCTTACTGGCTAATTCCCCTGAGAGGGGACCTTCTCTTCCACGAGGCGGCTGTACCACCTGAAGTGGCATATCTTCGTTGGCTGGTGTCCTTCCTGTAGGAAAGACCCATAGAGATGTGGCATTGGATCGGTTCCCTCCTTCCTGCAAGCAGGGATGGATAAGCGCCTTTCTGCCTCTACTACAAAACACTTAAGCTGTACGTCGCTGCCATCTCAGCAGGCCACGACACGATAGGGGGCAGATCAGTTGGGAGGCATGATTTGGTGGTCAGGTTCCTCAGGGGCTTCAGGAGGTTGCCTCCTCCTACACTGGCCTACAGGGAGATGCCTTCAAGCCTTTGCAGTCTGCGAATCCTAGAGCCCTCTCTCTGAAGACGGCCTTGCTGACTGCATTCACCTTGATCAAGACTCTTACATTGTCCTGAGACCTAGGCTGGGCTACGTGCCCAAGGTACCCACCACTCCCCTTAGGGACCAGGTGGTAACATTGCAAGCTATTCCCCCTCAGCATGGGGAATTCCAACCTGCCTTTGTTGTGTCCAGTACGGGCCCTGTGCGGGTGTACCTGGATCACACACAAAGCTTTAGACACTCTGGTCAGCTCTTCATCTGCCTGGGGGAAGACAGAAAGGGGATGCTGTCTCCAAACAAACAATCTGCAACTTGATAGTGGATGCAACCTTGAGGCCTACCAGGCAAGGGAATTACCCTGCCCCCTGTGGGTGAAGGCCTAACACGGGGTAGGCTGCTCCTAGGAAGTTGTCATTCAGCACTCAGGACAGAATGATGAACAGTTTCATAGCCTGTCTATTTATACCCTAAATTTCGGGGCGTGACCAGCTATACAATTTCTGCTTGTCCAATTTTATTGACCTTTTCAAAGAGATCAGAAGAACGACGGTTACCATACGCAATCGAGATGTTTCACGTGCATGTATATGGTTGAAAGTTATTCAAAATATGATACAAAGTAATATAAGCAGGATATTTTAGGGATCTTATAACTTGCTATAAAGGTTTTATTAGATTTTTAGATTATATTTAGACTAATATACCAGACTGGCACCCTACATAAAATTGTCACACAGTGAATGAATTCCCCTCTCTGAATTCCCTCTTGATTGCTAGTGTTGGCTGACATGGGGCTGGGTAAGCCTGGCTGCATCACACTGAACGCTGTTTTTGACGTAGTTCAATATACAATGCCTTGAAAGTCGTAGCAAGCAACGCACATACATGCATTTGTGAATGTATGTGGTAAACAAACAGAGCTGCAAGAAAAAATATTTGAATGCTTGTCCCAAAATCAACCTCAGATATAGTTGCTTTGTCACAGAGAACACTTGCCCGGACAAATATGAACAATTGTTTCGTATTGCAGGGATGGACCGATCAAATGACAACGAAACAACAAAAAGATCTGAAACAACCTGCGGTTCTGGGCAGTTTGATGAATAAGCAGGTTGCGCCGTATAACAGTAATTAAAAATCACCAGTTTTCTGCCAGCTCTCCACTTCAGTAATGTTTACATCAATTTGTGGAGAATCTCTGACCTTTCACTGCAGCCAAAATGAAAAAAAAAGGTTTATTTATTTATCATAACACCACCAATTTTTATTTTTAAAAAGTATGTTATGAAAACATGTTAAAAATAGGAATCACCATTAGTTTATTTAATTGAAAAGTTTATCAGTCTAAAGACATAAGCATACTTTAAATATTTAAATAAAAATATACAATATAATATACATTTTCAGTTTATATAGGTTTCAAATAACAGCATTCAACTTTAACAAACAATTTGTGTAACTAATCAATGCACTCAAGTTGATTTCTTATTTCACAACAACAGATCATGTAAGAAAATTGTGTAAAGATATGATTTATAGATAAAAATTAATTCCTTTATTAATTAATTTATTCATTGTTTACATGTCTCAATTTCTTCAATTGTAAAGCGCTTTTGTGACAATCACCATTGTAAAAAAGCGCTATACAAATAAAACTGAATTGAAATTGAATTGAAACTGTTTACTGTAAATTCAGAATTACTGTAATGGCTGTTATTGTTGTTTTCCCAGTCGGGGTCCGGGACCTGTTTAATGACACCAAACGTTGAAATAAATGTACAATTCCTTCTTTCTGTGTTTTCTTTCTCGGTTGAGATTCTGTGGACGTTTCGTTCAGGTTTGTTTTCTTGTCAGCCAGTCAGTGCTTTCTATTTTACAACAACTATCTGATATTTTAAATAAGTTAAAGAAATTCCTGACCTGTTGGGGAAATTGCATTGTTTTACCTGGCCGGTTTGGCGATCCCTTAAGAGTGGCAAACAGACCAGAAATTGGATTTATTTTGAAACTTTAGTTTTAACAAACAAAAATAAATGTAAGTTATATAAGTTAAATATTATATTTTAAATATCGTATGGTTTACATGATTGTCATCAAGTTTGAAGAAAATTGAATTAAAAATAAGAATTTTAAGCCGTTTGAAAATTACACACTTTCTGCTGCCAGTTGGTGGTGCTATAAACTTAACCCCTAATGGTCACATCTCCGCAATCAGCATCAGACAACAAACAATCTGCCAAAGTATGATTAAAATTAAAAGTGCAAAAATGTCCTGTTATTGTCCCTATTTCTCACTATAATTCTCGCCTCACCGCAGCCAAACCGTTCCAGAAATGTTGACTTTTTTGTTGTTGTTCCATTATATTTGGCAAAGAAGTATTGCCAAATATACAGAATGTGGTTTTTACAAACCCTTGTAAAGCTGTCACAAGGGTTTGCTGACACTGATGTGTATAAATGTGGGTGACTGTAGATGCGCTACAGAGGCTGTCAAAAAAAGCTGTATATTTAGAGTTTATTTAAAGCAGTGCTATTTTTTGCCAAAAACCAACAGACCCTGATTTTTAATTATTTTTTATTTCATTGCCACTCTGGCAAAAACATTTGAATATATTATAATATAAATACAATTATGCCTTGACTGGATTTAAGAACGCATTGTTTCCAATAAAATAATGTAAATATTATTATTCCTTGACAACGTTGGGCTTAAAATCGTGCTGGATAGCTTTTGTAAGCTCTTTAGCATACAAGTCAAATCTCCCGGTCATCTGCAAAAAATCAAACAGGTTAAATTAAACAAAATTCTAAGAACCAAATGTAACATTCACATACTGAATGTTTCTACTTCGTCAGGTGCAGATTTCCAACTGAAATAGAGAGCAAGAAATGCACAACAATGGAAGAACACACTTCCTTTCTCAGACTAAGAGTATGCATAAGGCATATATAAAACTCACCTTAAAATTCCACTTGTCTGCAATTTGACGGTTCAGGTTTAAGTCTAGTTCTGCTATCAGTAATCCATCCTGAGTTCTAGATAGACCTGGTGACCGACTGCCATCAGGTGCAGTCACATAGCTGGAGCCATAAAAGTGACCAAAGTCATGATGGGCTGTTTTTCAGGAAAAAAATATAAAGCACCTTAGTTAAAAATTTTACTTTTAGGAAACCTCTTTCAAATGGTAAAAGTAATAGTATAATGGGTATGTTTCCTTTGTCATGTTATATAATGTTTAAGTTGTATTTTAAAAATAGTTTTTAGTCAAGATGGTTGAACCCTTATTTGAGGGTTGTATTTTGGCTCCTTTACTCTTTTCTCTCTTTATGCCCCCCCCTTTGGTTTGATTTTTAGAAAGCATTGTTTGTCATTTCACTGTTATGCAAATGAAACCCAGATGTATTTGCCTGTCAAACACAATTCTGTGGGTCTTGAATCTCTCCTGGCATTTCTGGCAGATGTGAAGGCTTGGATTACATTTTGGATTACATTCATTAAATTTTTAAAAATTTAAAAATCACAGTACCACATATAGTGAAATGTTCTTTTACGAGTTTCCGAAATTTAAAAAAGAATTAAATTAAATTATATACAGAAAGAAATAGCATACAAAAAAGAGTATACTGCCAAACCGTTCCAGAAATGTTGATCTTTTTTGGTGTTTTTCTGTTATATTTGGCAAAGAAGTATTGCCAAATATACAGAATGTGGTTTTTACAAACCCTTGTGAAGCTCACTTCCTGTTTAGCGGCGTGCTGACACTGATGTGTATAAATGTGGGTGACTGTAGATGCGTTACAGAGGCTCTCAAAGAAAAGATGCATATTTAGAGTTTATTTAAAGCAGTGCCATTTTCTGCCAGAAACCAACAGACCCTGATTTTAATTATTATTTATTTCTTTGCCACTCTGGCAAAAACATTTGAATATATTTTTCTGGCTAAAATAAAATTATGCCTTGACTGGATTTAAGAACGCATTGTTTCCAATAAAATAATGTAAATAGTATTATATACAGAAACAAATAAAATAAAATACAATATACTGTGTATTGTACAGTTACCAGTGTATATATATACATATAAGGTGAAATATAAAGTGCGGTTGTGTGTGTATGGGTGGGTGCATGAGTTCTGGTGAGTGTGTGTGCCCAGAAGGTAATTCACACTTTATTTTATTTAGACTGGACTACTGCAACTCACTTTATTTTGGGATTAGCCAAGAGCTCTATGCCGTCTGCAGCTTGTTCAGAATGTTCTTTAACTTTTAATTGGGTTAACAAGAGGGAGCAGTGGCTTCCCAGTGGTTTTATAGTGCAAGTAATGCTGTGTGAGCAAAACGAACTGACATCACAGCCTACAAGAATTTCACAAAGCAGTAAGTGTAAAAATGACCAAGGTTTATTATCACTTTAAAGTGTTATTTTTATATGGATACCCTACACAGCAGTACCTCCAAATTATGTAGAAAACATTTCTTTTTAAATGTTTTTGTAGGCTGTCATACTAATTCTTTTTTGATTTACATCATCAACATAGATGTTTGCAATCCCAAACCATGGCAATACCATGTCAATACTTGACTATGCTGAGAAAGCTGGGAAGATTCCCCGCACTTTACACCTGAGATTAGCCTAATAAGTAAAATACATTAAAGTTTGTGGTTGTAAGGTGACAAAATTCAAGGGGTATGAATCCTTTTTTAGGCACTGTATATGTGTACACTCCAAAATAGATTCATTTATTTTTTCTATGCTCTATTGTGAATCAAAATATTTGATCATGTAATTTGAACATATATTTTTTGAAATATAAGCAACATAACCAAACATTCCTGGGTTTTTTTAGTTGTCATTATATTCAAATTTAAAAATGTTTTTTAGACGTTATGTTGTATGAACATACCATCTCATCCACAATACTTGAAGTAAAGGCTACTGGTAAGGATGAAGCGTTCTCTCACAAAGCCCACAATTGAATATTCTTTAAATTAGTAATCAACAAGTAATGTTTTGTATATATTGTATATATGTATATATGTGTAGTTTACTGACAGGTAAGGGTCAGCTATTTTCAGGTTTAAAAACTCCTGTGCTTGTCCTTGGTACTATTAAAATATCATTCCCCAAAAAACGCAAAGCATTGCAATATGGGTTGAATGCGTTTTATGAAAAAAATTTAAATAATTTGTATTTTTTGAAATATGAAAAAAATACCTTTTTTCCCATCTCCAGACGTAAATTCATTCTTGAAACATTCCTGGGTAAAAACACAAATATAAAAATTACTTGATTATTTTAATTTAAAATATTAATCTATATATTATGTGTTGAAGGTTATTTACACATTTAAACATTAAATCTCTATATCTTTTCTGCATATCTAAATTATAGACAATTATAGACATTGTTTAGTTTATCTTTCTGTTAAGTCTTTGTTTATTGTTTTTTCACTTTTAAATGTGTGGTTAAAAAATTATATTTGATTCTTTACTTATATATTTGTTCGACAAATCAAACCCAAGTCAACCAAGAAGTGTGTACATGTATTTTAGAATGACCAGGACATGTCGCAGACCTTCAGACAATCACTAGAACACAATATACGTCTGGTTTTCTTAGTGGAACTGAGAGTGTCTCAACCTTACTGTGGATCCTGTTGTGTTCTGTTGTTCTGTGGTGGCTCATGGTTAAGGTGTTGGACTATCAACCTGAAGATTGTGGGTTCAATTCCCAGCTCCACCAAGCCACCACTGCTGGGCTCCTGAGCAAGACCCTTAACCCCTAATTTGCTCAGTTGTACAAATAATATAAATGTGATGAATAAGGGCATCTGCCAAATGCTGTAAATGATATCCATATAAGGTTTAGGTGATCGCACCCAAAGGCAAGGCCATCAGCTTTAGTGATTCAACAGTAACGACCAAAGCATGGTCTGGAAAAAAAAACATCTGGGAAGGGAGGAAGGTTTTGTTAAGGTTTAAATAGAGTACATCCCTTAAGGTTGTGCGCTCTTAGTGAACACTAAATGCTGTTTGGTCTTGACTTTGAGCGACAATAAATTTGATTACTATCTTTTTCTCTGCTGCCTCCATCACTACTCATTTGCTGTTTCTCCACAGGGCGATCTAATAATTTGCACCACAAATGTAAGTAAATATAAGCTACACTTGGGTTTATTAGAACTTCAATCAATTCATTACATTCTGTTTAAAACCAATACTATATTTGATTCCACCTGTGGTAGACTGGAAAACAAAGGCTCTGATGCTGAGTTCTGGCTAATAATTGCTCACCATTTACCCTGGGCCTGGCAGAGGAGCACTTATCCTGCTCCACTGTGAATTTAGAATGTCAGCCAGAGACTGCTCACGTCATGCCCACTATGCCAGACACTGATCACGCTGTGCCTGCCATGCTAGTGCCTGCCAAGACCATTCACCCTGGGGCTGGTAGATGAGAACTTAACCTGCTCCACCATGCCAGCCCGAGACTGCTCACACTATGCCTGCTATGTCAGAGACTAAAAATGCAATGCTCGCCATGCCAAAGACTGATTACAATGTGCCTGCCATGCCAGAGACTCATCATGCTGTACCAGTCATGTTAGAGACTGGTTACACTGTGCCCGTCATGCCAGAGTCTGATCATGCTGTGCTAGTCATGGCAGAGACTGCTAATGCTGTGCCCGCCATGCAAGAGACTGAACACAACGTGCCCGTCATGCCAGAGACTAATCACGCCATGCCTGCCAAACCAGAGACTGATCACAAAATGACTGCCAAGTCATAGACTGATCATGCCATGACTGTCAAGCCAGAGACTGATCATGGCGTGCCTACCAAGCCATAAAGTGATTAAGCCATGCCTGCCAAACCGGAAACCATTAGCTCTAATAAGCTTTTGCTTGTTCTGTCCCAGAGACTGGTCTTCATTGTGTGCCTGCTCTATGGCACCCTGCTCCACTTCATCAGGCCCTCCAGGGTTCCAGAGCCTTCTTCTAAGCGAAGGTTCTTCTCTATACCAGATTACCATAATAGGCGTTCCCTTTTAGAGGGATTGGCATGGACCTCTTTAGGCAACAGCCCAAGTCTGCCAGGGGTCATAAATACATTCATCTTTTTGTGGCAGTCAATACCCCAAGGCAGTCCCACTTCAAAAACAACTGGTTAGCTATAAAAGGGGTGTCTCTCTCCAATATGTGAAAGTGTAAAAAGATTGTAAAACACATTATAAACAACATTTCTCAATGTCAAAATGCAAATCCGATCATCTACAGTACATAACATCATTTAAAGGAACTGGAAAAATCTCTAGAAAAAAACTGGAAAAAAACCTTTGTTGGAAACACAATCCGACGTGTCATCTGCAGGTACCAACTAAAGCTCCATCATACAAAAAGTAAGGATCATTTTAACATGGACCAGAAGCACTGTTGTGTCCTGTGGGTCAAAACTCATTTAAAATGGACTGGTTTTCAGTGCTGCTAAGCAGTTTGCGAGTCTGTGAGGCACTGCCCACGAGCACGTTGCATGCTCGGCTGGGGGGTTTTGCTTAGCAAAAATCTCCAGCTAATTCTGCCACTCATCACTCAGTTCCTCCTGCCTCTGGGCCTTAGGCCGTAGTGGTGGGTGCTGGGGGAGAGCAGAGAGATGGGGCAGCACCACTGGTGACTCTTCTGAGGCTTTCTTGACACCCCCATCTCACCAGGTGGCCTCTTCGGTGACACTGTGGAGGAATTTTCAGAGAAATTCTCCACAGTGAAGAAGCAGACTGAGGCATCGAGGTGGCATCGAGGTGGCGTCGAGGCGGCATCAAGGCAGTCGGGACCTACGGTCAAGACAGTCCATCCGGCTACTCACAGGCAGGTGGCATCGCAGACCCATCGTCAGAATACTAAGAACCCTCGCAAAGCGTAGCAGGCAGGAGTAGCAGGCATCCGCCACTTGGTCAAAAAAAGAGCAATATTCTGCTCTACAGGGTTTGTCCCTATCCCCGCGTATCTTCACAAAGCATGTGGAGGCTGCCGTAGCTCCCCTCTGGGAGGCAGACATACGCATCCTCAAATTTCTTGCGCACAGGGAATGAGTGCTCCACCACCTTGCCCAGTTGGGGCTTCAGGTCAACTGAGAGATGAGCAAACTCTTTTCCGTTCTGAGTATCTCATTTCTCAGTATCCATTTGGATTCCGTCATGATGAGGGCTCGGCTCTCCCTGGAGCAGGCCCAGGCAGTGCTGAAATGTGTAAGGTCCCTCAAACGCAGCTTCACCCACAGACGGTCCAGCTGATCAGGAGTCGGTTTGACCAGGCACAGGTGGATCTGTTCGCCTTCGACAGAATCGACTTACTGCCAGTTGTGTTATTCCCTGTCCAAGCTGGCCCAAGGGACTGCGCAATTATGCATTTCCCACAGGGAGCCTTATAGCACACGTTCTGTGCATGGTCAGATAGGACCAGCTGCTGCTCCCCTAGTGTCGTCACTCGACACAACATCGGAGTGAACCACAGAAAGGGAATGTCTCGGGTACGTATGGTAACCCTTGTAAGGGTGCTTTTTATTACATTATCCAAAGAAACAGATGTTAATAATAAATCCTCTGTAATGTTCGTACTGGCTACTGTATACAGGCCACCAGGACACCATACAGACTTTATTAAAGAATTTTCTATCAGAGTTAGTCCTAGTTGCAGATAGAGTCTTAATTGTTGGTGATTTTAATATCCATGCCGAATATGGAAAGTAATGTTTTAGGAGCAGTGTTTCTAGAAATTCTAAACTCTATTGGAGTTAGACACCACATCTCAGGTTCTACTCATAATAAAAATCATACTCTAGATTTAATACTGTCACATGGAACTGATGCTAAAGATGTTGAAAATCCGCAACAAAGTTATATTTTAGATCATTTTCTAGTCTTGTGTAAACTAAATATAGCTAGAAGTATACATTCTGAAACTTGTTACAAGTATGTAAAAAGCATAACTTTTACCACAAAAGACTTTTGTAAGTAATATTCCTGATTTATTCCAATTCCCAAGCATATCTGTGATGAGACGTGATTGACAAAGGTTTTCTTTCACAAGAAATTATGGCTTAGTCACAATAGCACATCCGTGCAGGTGATGTTTATTTACAGTGCTCATACTTACAATCCCCCAAAGTGCACAAAAATGTAAAAATCCATAAATCAACAACCAAAAGTTTAGTTATATATATATGTATATAATAACTAGATATCTGCAAAATATTTTACAGCGAATATTGCTCCTACCACAAAAAGACTTCTGTCCACAACTACCCACCCAAACATAGGTGGGTGCAAGGCTTATAAAAGGCCAAGCTCCGACCCTTGGATCATACCATTAAAACATAGAAATAAAACAAAACCAACAATAATTAAGCCCCTTTTCATACAGGCATCATTTTATCATATACAATTTGTTACAATAATAATTTTTATGTATAATATTTAAAAACATATACACGTTTCTTTTATGTAAGTTATAAGGAAACTTACACAAACATTTATGCCAGTCAAGCCTCCAGAGCGATCACGCAACTGGCGGCTGGACTGGAACCGGAATACATGACAACATAAATAACAAACACATCAACACCTACTAACATATTCAGTTGAGTAAATACATTTTAAAAGTTGTTATAACTAATGCGTGTGTGTTTGTTTGTGTGTGTCAACTGGTTTCATTCAATACAGTGGCTAAACTAACTTAAAACAAAGCATCAACATGTTTTGACATTTACGAACAGCACAGCAGTTATGAATTACTTTAATTCCAAGATCGCTACTATTAGAAATAAAACTGTAACCATGCAGCAAACAGCCGCGGTATCGCATTAGAAACAATTCCACTCTTTCCTTACTATAAGAGAAAGAAAAGCTTTAGAAACTCATCAAATCATCTAAACCAACGACATGCATTTTAGACCCTATTACGTCTAAGCTCCTAAAAGAAGTGATGCCTAAAGTCATAGGTACGCTTCTAAATATAATTAATTCATAATTGTCATTAGGATATGTCCCCAAAACATTTTAACTGGCTGTTATTAATCTGCTCATTAAAAAACACAACTTGATCCCAAAGATCTAGTTAATTACAGAACGATCTTAAACCTAGATACTAGAACAGGTCGTATCATCACAATAAACTTTTTTCTTAGAGAAAAGTGATATCTGTGAGGATTTTCAGTCAGGATTTAGATCCTTTTATAGTACTAAAACTGCTTTAATTTACGTTATCAGATATATAATCCTATAATTTCTTATATGATTTTGAAACTATCTGAATGTATATGCTTCATATTCTTGAAAAAAAAAAGAAAATCCACATACCATTCCCACCCTGTTAATGGCACAAGTAAAGCAGTTGTTAGCAATAGCAGCATTTCTAGCTTCAATTGACCACAAGTGTTCACTGAAACACAAAACCAGAAAGTCCTCTGTCAAAATTAATTAAAAAAGGTACATTTTTAAGAGGAGAGAAAGGTGCATGTCTCTTACCTTAGATCTCCCACTGTAGCAGAGGGGTTAAATATAATCTCAGCTCCATGCATGCTATACATTAACCAGTTAAGTGGGTGGTGTCGGCCATAACAGATATTCACAGCTATCTTTCCAAACTGTGTCTGAAAGACTCGATGGCCAGTGTTGCCTTCCATATAGTATGAAGCCTATTTTATTAAAAGTAGAAAACGCATTAAACTTGCATTAAATTCACTATGGGTTTTTAAAAAATATATTCAAATGTATAGTGGAAATGCATATAAATTACAGATAGGTTAAAAGGATCTCTCTTAATTGAAGTTAACATGTTAGAAAACAACTAATTCTAACAGTAACAAGCTTTTGTAGCACAGTAACAAATATGTATAAGTATAAGTATATTCAATTCATTGTCATTGTGCAAGGTACGTGTACCTGTTCACGTGCATTTTTCACATATCCCATTTTAGTAAGTTGGGGTTATATAAATTAAATATGGACTTATAACTTTAACAAGAACAAATACTAAGAAAGCCAATGCAGTAAATGATCCCTACCATTTTCTGTATTGAAAACATTATATTAAGCCTTGGTAAATCTGATTAAAGGATTAACTCCTCACTGCTAGCAATCTCTTCAGAGATAAACCTACTATTTGAGGGCTGCTACCACAGAAAATTAGGGCCACAATTTCACCACTTTTCACGAACACTTGTTACTAATTTTAGTATTTTTAAAATTAGTCAACTATGACCACTTCCTCTATGACCCATAAACCTCTGATGTATCGCACTTTCTTTTGTAGATTGTATTACCACACCTAGAAATTTCAACATGACATACTCAGACTGGGCCTAATACTGCTACTTTCTGCATTTAAAATAACAATATAGAACTGAATGTTACTGAGACAATTTACACACTTAAATAGTGGTTAAATTCACAGTTCACAGGTCCTAACCCCCTACATCTTAAACCATAGTTTACTGTAACGGAAAGTAGACTTAGAACACAGGGTGTCAGAAATCTTGATAGATTGTTTGGAGATCGAGGAGATACAGGAGCGAGTTCCTTTTCCAATCATGAATTTACCAAACAAAGGGTGAAAGTGAAAGTGAGCTGTTTAAATAGAGAGGGCTGTGATTGGGAAAATAAGTGTCAGTGTACTCTGGGAAAAGTGAGCAGTGAACTGAAGAGGAGTTTGGTGTGTCCATAATTGAAAGCCCCGGCAAAGATGAAGTTATCGGCTGACCCGGAATCGATAAGGGCATTGACTAAAACACAAAGAAAAGGTTTCATATTTATGGTTAAAGCGACAACCAGACTCACCATGGATCAGAAAGGTCGGAATGGACATTTTCTCTTAACATGTCCGCCTTTCCACAATACAAACATAATTTCTGGGTCAGCTGGCGGTGGCGTTTTGTCGGGGTGAGTCTTGTGCTGTCCACTTGCATCATTTCAGTATAAGATTTTGGAGGATTAGTTTTGTCTGGCTGATGGGTAGCACTGTTTGTGATTTGAAATGCATAGCTTTCCATACAACTTTGGGGTCCAGAGATGAATGAAGATTTTGAGCTCAATAGTGTAGCAGTCTTAAGGATTTTACCCTTGTCGGTAGGTTGTGGCCAAGGTGCATTTGTTTCAACCACTAGAAGCTTCTAAAATGCAGAAGCGAAGAGTGTAATTTTCAGTAGGAAATTGCAAGGATGCATTTCTTGTGCCAGTGAGAACTGCATAAGAAAACCATTGCATTTTTCCTGTGACCCAGAGTACAGAGCTGGGTTAGCATGGAAATATATAGCGCTGGGCACAGTTTTAGCTGGTATGAAAACAGGGCTTTAATCTAGAGCTCTTGTAAATGGTCTGGGTCTGTCTAATTCATGTCTGGGAGATCCCTTTTCACAATGATGAGATCAGACAGTGGGTGACTAAAAGTGAGCTGTTTAAATAGGGAGAGTGCGTGATTGGGGAAATGAGTGTTAGGTGCATGTGATCAGTATTCTGGGGAAAGTTAGTGGTGAACAAAAGTGTCCTGGCGTGTCCATAACATTTGAAAAATCTTATATTCATCATCTTTAATTTGTGTATAATATTTTTTCTGCATTTTCTTTAACTTTAGTATAACAGTAGTTCATCATGGAGAGAGTGAAATAAATAAACCAGGAGTAAAATAGGTATAAATAATTAAAAAGAGTAAAGTTTAGAAAATATTAATAATTAAATATTAACTAAATGAACTAAATATCCAATATTTACAAGTCCAGAAATTACAAACTAAAACACCCTGATGTTTTTATTTCAGTAACACTAAACCAATATGTCTGGGTCATATAACAAAACCTGACTAAAATAAGTAGCTCATCTTCTGCATTAAAAAGAGCGCAGCTCTAATGAGTTAAATAATCAAGCTCAACTACACTGCTTTAAGGCACCAGTCACAAAAACAGAACATAAACCAGTATTTAGTGTAGATTTAAGAACATTTTGTGGATTTGTTTTGCTAGAAATAAAGCAGGCTGTATAATTTTGAACAAATTATGATCAAAATTTACATGAATACTCGCAACTGGATAATTCCATATTTAAAAGAAAACTATGACTGCATCAGTTAAAGTGGTCAAAATAATGCAATTAAAAATATCCCAAAGTCTTTCTAAAAGGAACAATAAAATGTTTATTTTAAAACAAATTAGCAAATCAATTAATGTTGTATTGTGCTTCCTCACACTCTTGTCTTTGTACAACAGACTGTGACACTGACCTCATTAAAATCACCCACACGCGGAATATGATTTTTCCGACTTTTTCCTAGGACAGTCCCTGAATTCGAGACAACAACTGCCGTGTTCCATAGTGTTCCTCCATGAATCTCATCCCTCTCGAGAATAGGAGACACTATTACCATGTTGTATTTTTTTGCCAACTACAAATAAAAAAGAATAATATTTATTGTACATTATTATTAACAAACACATTCTTCACAACAATTTTTTAATATGCTGGAATGTATATATTATCTATAAACTTAGGCAAGTGTATCTTACAATAACGTTAACTATGTTTAAAAACAAAAGGCTGAACTATCGTTAAGTCTCCATGTCCCTGATCAAAAGTCAGTATGGTCAACTGTTATAGCATTTTTATTAAAAGAAAACAAGCAGTTCCCTATCTGTTGTTCACTTTGATGTTGTGTTGAGTAATGAAGCCAGGTGTCATGTTTGGAAGCCGGAATTACCTCTGATGTATTTTGAAAAGCCCAATGGGCAAAATTTGCCTAGCCAGTCAGGCCCTGGTCATCGTGACCAGGTGTAAATAGACCAGTCATGATACTGCTCATCGTTCTGTTTTTAGAGCGGAGTAGTGACTTCATGACAGCAGCAGCAGCAGCAGACAAAGCTGCGGAGAATCATTGGTCTTTTCTTCGCAGCAGCGGCTAAACCAGAAGTGGTAAGAGGACCCCTGCTACTTGTGGTGCCCTACTGGCCCAACAAGACCTGGTTCTCTGAGAAGGGACCTTCTCTCCCAGGAAGGGGGCATGATCTGGCAACCAAGCCCAGATACCTGAAACCTCCATGTGTGGTCCCTGGACAGGACCAGGAGGATTTAGGATGTCTGTCACCTGCAGTAGTGAACACCATCATTAAGGCTAGAGGCTGTACAACCTTAAGTGGCGGGTTTTTCGTTTACTGTCATACCTCCTATAAAGAGAACCCTCGGAGATGCGGTATTTGGTATTTTGCTTCAAGCAGGGTTCTAAGGACACCTTTCTACCTACCATGACGCCTTAGGGCACAGATCGGTGGGAAAACATGATCTGTTGATCTTGTTACTCAAAGGCCCTCTCTGTTGATAGGGTGTGCCTAGAGTTTGGTCCGGCAGACTCTTACATTGTCTTGGGACCATCTCTTCTTGTGCAGAGCCCACCTGGAGGACTTTTCCTATGTTGTCTGCCTTTTTTGTCAGTCCTAGGTGATTCTTTACATACTACCCCAGATGTCGGGATGTGATATCCGTAGGGCCCCCCTAATTCTGGGGGAGGGGAACGTCTCGGTTACATATTTTAACCCTTTACCTGATGGAGGAAATGGAGATGTCATGTCCCTCATGACACTGCACCGGACCGTCCCAGGGGAGTCGACTTCGACTTCTCAGGTCATTACAAAGAGCAGTATTATGACCAGTCTATTTGTACCTGAAAGTCTGGGCAGGACCAGCTATGCAAATTCTGCACATCCAATTTCATTGGCCTTTGAAAAAACATAAGATATTTTGGGCTCCCAAACATGAGCCCTAGTGTCATCAGTAGACACAACGCCTCCGTTCCCTCCATTAGGTGTCCAGGGTTACCAAACGTAACTAAGATAACTTAAATAGTATTCTATTGTATGTAATTTTATAAATATTGTAAGAACTGCTACTGGTTCAGTAACAAGTAAAAGTGTTTTAATTTAAAACATTTTCTTGTAAAGGTGTGTAAATAACTATCTTAGGATTTTATGTTTTTGTGCAAATTTAAAATGTTGATTCCTGATGGAAATAGAAGAAACCAACTTAGTCTGAACATACAAATTGACTAACCCATTCTGTAAACCACTTTATGTTCTAGACTTCACTACTGTTTCATTATGCATATCAATACAACAGTACCAAAAAATTATGTACCATCTTGCTATGTAATTTGATAAATGTTGTGTGCTATTTATTCATAATTAAGATTGTGCTGCAAATAACTTTCATGTGATCATTTTGAAAATTTCATAATGTAAAAAAATCAATCATTTCTGTTAAAGACATAGCAGTGGTCAAACTATTATCTAGACTTTTCGCTAAGGCCTAGCAATATTACAAACACAATTTGACCTCTTGACAGAAGCGAGTGGTGAAACCATTCTCAGCAGATTCTGCAAATTCTGTCCATGGCTCCCTCTCTCTGGTACAGAAAGCAAATGGCATTGCTATAGAAAAAAACACAAACTACTTTATCGAAGAATCATTTAGTTCAAGACAAGGAGACAGTTATTACAAAGAATTTATCTGTCCTTAAAGGCCAATACTATTAAAAACGTTTTCAGGCCACTTTAAATATATGTTATATAATTGATGCTTATAAAAATTTATTTTGTTTTGACAGATATGTATTTTAAAATATATTTCAGCTTCAAGAAAATACATGCATTTTAGGACATTATAATGCACATTTAATAAGGTAAATTTTTAATGGCAAAACAGGCCAGGAATGCATGGCCTGTTAATAAAGGAAAGAGTAAGTAAAGGACTTTGGTTAATGTAATTGATGTTGTCTTTATTTTATATTTAAAAAAATAAAAATAATGCTATTAAACTTTTATTAATTGGAGTAGTTAAGCTACACTTAGTTATAATGTTTTGCAGACAGAATTAGAAAGACAACTGTGGGATATTATAAACAAAAACAGACATGATTTCTGATGAAGAAGATGGGAATATTGATGGCAGGCCAGTGAAGGTTGTTAAATCATTTCCACAAAAATATCAGTATTATAACAATATTCCGCGGCTGAGCCTGTCGGAGCTCCCCACCGGCTTTACAACTTCACCTGGACATTGTTCATCACCTTCGTCGAAAATACATCCACCGTGGGTCCCGTAGGAGGTTTCACTATGATGACTTAAAGCCTATAAAATCTTTCTGGTCTTCATCACAGCACACCGTCAAACACAACGCCACAAACACAACTTCAACTTTAGCTTATTCAACATCTGCACCCTCACAAAAAAGGGCCATCTTGTGCAAAATCTCTTTTTGGACCGTAATCTTGACTTTTTGTTTTTTACTGAAACTTGGTAACAGCCTAAAGACTTTTCATAAATAAATAAATCTACTCCTTCTTGATTACATCTGCCAACCCCGCCCGTCTGGAAGCAGGGGAGGTCTCGCGATAATCTATCGTGAGAAGTGGAAAGTCTGACTGTGTCAGTACAGGTGTTTCCCTCATTGGAAGCCATAGAATCTACACCAGGTGTCGGCAACCTTTAAGACGCAAAGAGCCATTTGAGGCTACAGAAAAAAAACATCAGGAGCCGCAAAGATATTTGACATCTAAAATGAAGATAACACTGCATCTATCGTTTTTTACCTTTATACTATGTACAAAAAACTATCGTGTTTTGTATTTATAAAATTAAGGAACTACTACAGTGAATATTTTGTCTGCGAAGTGGCAGTACGACACCATGACGGCCACAGGTGGAGAGGCGAAAAATGGGGGGGGGGCGTTTCTAGAGAAGGATTATAGTTTTCTAGTAGACTCACTGCAATGGGACGTTCTGAAACATGGAAAACACTTAATGTGGCTTACTGCATTAAAACAGTGTTTTTAAAACACAAAACTTGCTGAACACATTATCAATAAATTACACTATGTACTGACAAGCATATGAGTCCAGAATAAGAACCAAACACATTTAATTACAAATGTAAATGTAAATACTCACTCCATGCCTCCTGGAAGCAAACTATATTAACACCACAAATAGCAGCTACCTCCACTATTTCACCCACTCGTTTGTGCAGAGCAGTAATCTACAAAAAGGAATTCAGGCAATCAGTTAATAGTTTAATGGAAAAATCTTCAATATGTTTTAAGGTATACCATAAATGAGGATTTTAGGTGCAAGACCACTTAATAGATCAGGTTGTTAAAACATGGTTAGGCAACTTCTGTCTTACTTGGTCAAGAACAGGAGCATCAGTTGGAAGAACGATTTTATTTTGGATAAGTCCTACTCGCACAACTCTAGGTGCCCTGAGCTCCTCTGAAGCTGCTGCGAAGACATAACCCTGCAAAAGAAAATTCCTCTCTAATGCAGCATCCAGTGCAGTCTGGGGTAGGGTCAGCTTCCTAGAAAAAAATTAACCATAATTTAACAAGCACATTGAGTAGACAATAAAAAAACATGTGACCTAAAATACGACATTAAAAAAAGCTTAATTCTTTTTTTATTATTTTACTATTTTTGGGAGGGCATGGCATCATATGACATCAAAGGATGTTGCTATAATACACATCATGCATCTCCCTTTACAGTGCTGAGAATAATAAGAATAATAAAAATTTTAAAAATAAACACTAAAACAAAATGCTGGCTTTTTTAAGCCAACCTATTAACTAGATTTGTAAAGTTTGTAATGACAAACTTTAATGTTGGCTTAAAAGTGATGCTCAACCTTTTTTTTGTTGAAATGATTTTGAACAGTCTTACTCTCTTAGTCTCCACTCAACAGGCTCTAATGATCATGAGATTTGAACCATGTTGAATTAACTTATAAAAGATAAAAAATTTATTAGCTATAAATTAACACTTGAAATTTTGAACACTTTGACATCTAAAAATGTATATCATAATTACATTTATTTATATAATTATTTATTTAGCTTTTATATCATTTTTGTAGTTCTACAATATTAAAGGATGCAATTATCCAGTTTTATTAAGCATAGGCATACACTAAAATTATTTTGACCCAAATTACATACTGCATCATTAAATTTAGCTGATTTTATCAATTATATTATTTTGTTGTTCATTTTATATTAAAAATTAGGTGGTTTTGATGTCTTTTCTATGTGTTTTGAACAAACCTATGTCTACAAATACAAGGGTTTTGTTATTTTTTTGGTAAAAACTATATTTCCTGACAAGGTGACATTTGCATAAAATTGCTCATTAGTTATTTTTTAACATCAGTCTTCTTCTTCTTTCGGCTGTTCACTTTTAGGGGTAGCCACAGCGAATCATCTGTCTCCATCTAACCCAATTCTCTACACCCTCTTCACTCACACCCACTAACTTCATGTCCTTATTTATCGCATCCATATACCTCCTCTGACTGCTACCAATATTTTCAGTATCCCTCCTCTGTACATGTCCAACCACCTCAATATGGCTTCCCTGAATTTATCCCCAAAACATCTAACATGAGCCATCACCCTGTTGTACTCGTTCCTAATCTTGTCTCAAGATATTTACCTCTGCTACTTCCAGGTCTGCCACCTGTCTCTTCCGAAGCACCACTGCATTTAAACCATACATCACAACTGTCTTGTAAACCTTCTATCTGATATTCTTCTGTTACACATTCCGCCTGACCTGTTCTCCACCCATTCCGACCTGTCTGTACTTGATTTGTTACTTCTTTTACATACTCTATATTGCTCTGGACTGGCGACCCCAAGTACTTCAACTGTGATCTGGTATGTTCATATGCTGCCAAAAAAAACCCCAAATAAACAAATTAAAGACAAAAATATACAGAAAATATATAAAAAAATATACAGAAAATATACAGAAAAACAACAGAGAAAAAGACAGTAGTGAAATAAATAAAGGTATATCGGACAAACAGGGCTGTGTGTGTGTGTGTTATTGACTGTCCCTCGGTATGTGGCACGCGGAGACCTGCTGCCCTGCTAAGACACAACTCTCCTTCTTTTCCCCCAGTAGGAGGGGCAGTTTGTGAGTGTGGGGTAGGTTGATGAACTAGGGGTTAATTAATTCAAATTTATTAAAGCATTTTTCTCACAGGTGTGTATATTTTGTACACTATGTGAGAAAGTGCAGCTCTGTCTCCACAGCGTTGGTGTTGGCGTTGGTGTCGCTCTCCCTCTCGCTCTCCCTCTCTCTCTCTCTCTCTCACTGTTGAGCTACATATGCCACAACGGAGCTGCCAGTGATCTAGACCCCATGGGTTCTCTGTTGATTCTGGTTCCTCTCAAGGTTTCATGCCATCGTTGCCCCTCAGCTTGCTCATCAGGGACAAACTGATTTCTGTTTGATTGTCATCTTATGATTTCTTCGATTGTGTAAAGCTGCTTTGTGACAATCACCATTGTAAAAAGCGCTATACAAATAAAATTAAATTGAATTAAACTCCTGTACATTCTTTACCTCTTTTCCCTGTCATCTCACTGTTCCACTTTCTTCCTTTTTATTTAAACACATGTACTCTGTCTTGCTACTACTGACTTTCATTCCTCTTTTCTCCAGAGCAAACCTCCACCTATCCAGGTTTTCCTCCACCTGCGCCCTGCTCTCACTACAGATCACAATGTCATCTACAAACATCATTGTCCAAGGAGATTTCTGTTGTCTGTCAACCAACCCATCACCACAGCAAACAAGAAGGGGCTCAGAGCTAATCCCTGATGCAGTCCCACCTCCACTTTGAACTCCTCTGTCTGACCTACTGCACACCTCACTATTTTCCTGCTCCGCTCATGCATATCCTGCACCATCCTGACATACTTCTCTGCAATTCCTGACTTCCTATACAATACCACAGCTTTTCTCTTGGTACCTTGTCATATGCTTTCTTCAGGTCTATGAAAACACAATGCAGCTCCCTACGACCATCTCTGTACTTCTCCATCGGCATTCTTAGGGCAAAGATTCCATCTGTATGTAGTGCTCTTTCTGGGCATAAAGCCATAATGCTGGTCACAAATATCTACGACCCTAGTTAACCTAGCTTCCACTACTCTTTCCCATACCTAATTGTTGACTCATCAACTGCTACATCTGTAGTTGTTGCAACTCTGCACATCAACCTTGTTCTTAAAGATAGTCACCAGTACTCTTCTCCTCCATCTTCTTAATCACTAAAATCCTGTTAAAAAATCTAGTAAGAAATTCCACTGCTGCCTCTCTTAGACATTTCCACACCTCCACCAGGATCTCATCAGGACCAACTGCATTTTCTCCTTTCATCCTCTTCAAAGCAATTCTATCTTCATACAACCTATTCTTTTGAACTTCTGTCCTTTATAACCCTAACATGCTGCACATCCTTTCCATCTTGATTCCTCTGCCTTGCTAACCTGTACAAGTCCTTCTCTCTTTTTCTAGTTTTCTTTTTCTTTTCTTGTTTAACCCAGGGTACAACTCATCATATGCCTTCTGCTTGGCCTTAGCCATTTACCTCTTCTGTCTTCTTTTCTCAGACATTTCCATGTCCCACTTTTTCTGCTTGTTATTCTGATCACATCTGCTGTAGTTTGCCATTCATTTAGAAACACTAACTTACCACCAAGAGCCTGTTTCCACTCCTGTCTAAATTCTTTACAGCATTCTTCCTATTTAAGCTTCCATCACTTGGTTGTCTTCTCTATGTTTGATCTCTTCTTCTTCCAGACCAACACCATCATCCTACACACCACCATTAAACAATTTCCACTGGCACCCTGTGTGTTAACGGCACAGGTGGCGAATGTTGTTAACCGGGCCTCGACCGATCTGGTATGAAATTACGACGGATGATTCACATATTTCAATTTTGTACATTTTTATGCCCTTCGTGACACAACCCCGTCTCCATTTAAGTCACTGGCTTGTGACCCCTGTGGCTAGATTTTTTTTTTAACATCAGTACCTATTTGTAATTGAATACAATGTCAGCAATGTAATGCAATGCATGTACTTGTTCTAGAGTACACATTTTTAGTACTTAAGTTGTTTGGAATAAAAACCTGCAATTATTTGCTCTGTTATCTAAAGCAAACAAGGCAGATAAAACTGCACTGCTGCATTACAGTACTCACAAATAATAAAGTATTTATCTTTCAGAGATTTAAAAAAAATTTCAATTGCTCTAGTTGTTTTAATGTAACAATCCATTAATCAGAAACGCTTGGAAAACATTTACTTTTTTCAAACCTGAACTTTACCAGTGTTTAAATACAGTTTACACTTATGCTTGTTTAATGTTTATATAATGCCTGTATACAAACATACATTAAACAATCCCTAAATCCATAAATGGATTATGTGCAGTAAAAAGCATGAACAATAAAAAACATTATTATAATGACAAGAATGCATAACATCAAAAACATGTGCCCCTTGGTCTGGTTGGCCAAAGTCCATGAATAATAATTTACTAAAATGTCCTGTTTTTACATTCCACTACTAAAAACTTTTAAACATTCTGGAAGGCATTTATCAATCTACACTTACTTCATGGTCTGTAGTACATACAATAATAATAATAATAATAATGATAGTTATGATAATAATCTAGGATATAAGATTAAGTTAATTTAATGAAGTCCAATAAATTAATTATTATTATTGATAATTATTATCTTACTAAGTTAGGACATTAATTCTACTCATTAAATTATGGCAGTGTTATAATGTAAAAAATAGGACAGATTTTTGTCTACTAACTATTATAAGTGAATCCAGCACATGGCTGTGCACCTACCTCAGTTCTTTTCCATATAAAATGCGTTTAATTTCTTTTAGTTCCACATCTGGAATATATGTTTCCAATGTCTTTTCGATAGACTCAAAAAAATATTCTGACATTTTGGCAGCTGGGACACAAATTTTTTTGTTTACTTCAGTTAAGGCAGCCCCTCTTTATAAAAGCGTGATCAATCTAACTGCAGATCTCTCTGTGGTGCAGCTTCACAGCAACACCATGGCACATTTACTCACGGTTCTCCCATGTGGTTGATAAGCGCAATTGTCTGTAACTATTTGCAGTAGATTGGTGGATTAGGCTAAATGGCACTGGTTGGGTTAATAAAATTTGGGTTGCTTATTACTACAATTAGCAATTAGTCTTTAGTTTTAACTACAAACATTTACTCATTTTGTAATTAAATTGATATTAACAATAACATATTACAAGTATAATATTTATATGTAATATATATCTAGTGCAGTTTTAGAGTGCCCTGTATAATCAAAATTCAAGTTTGCCTTGATTGCTTTATAATTTATTTAAATTTAAAAGTTTATAGTTTAGGGTAAGATGATTTTACCAGCAAAGCAAACTGGGAAAACCAGTCTCATAGTGAAATTTTACCTATTACAAGTTTTAATACCATCTTCAGAAAGCTAATTTATGGTTAAAATTTATGCTTATCTTTAGTTGGCTGATCGCTCCTATTTTAAAGAACGAAATGAGTTTAAGAAGAGGCAATGAAAATAAAATAACAGTCAAGATTGTACATGTTGTTAAAAGATACAATATGGTTAATATATGTTTTATTGTGCTACATTTTCATGGTTTTTAATCAGGCACATAAAACATCACTGAATATTTTAAGCCATGTAGTGAATATCTCCAGATAGCAAATAACATCTGACCCAGATCAGGCCCGCACATTTTTCTGGCCTACATACCGCATGAAATGATGGTGATGACTCAACCAGAGTAGGGCTGACAGTAGGTGACAGAAGTCAGCCACAACTGGACTGGATCTGTGCCACACCTTACATGGCATGGGTGACATTTGGACAAGATTGTCAGCCACAGTTGCATTTTAGCTGACTTTTGTGTTAATAAGTCAAGTCAAAGCACCTTTAATCATATAGCACTTTAACAATCTAGATTATTTTACAGAATAACATCTCTAAGTGATGGCGGAGACAGTGAGCTCGGAATAACAAACAACAGACATGTTAGTGTAGATGCCATTTGACTTTTGATATATAAATATATTGTGTTTTATTGGTGGTGTTCCTGGTCCGGTTGACCTAATTCTCGCAGCCTAACAATCCTCTAACAGATTTGAATCATTAAAAAGTGTGTGTATTATGTGTAGAACAGGTGAAAGAAACGTGTCTTTAATCTAGTTTTAAACTGACAGTGTGTGTCTGCCTCCCAAAGAGTGCAGGGTAAATTATTCCAAAGTTTTGGGTCATAGATTAGGAGAGGATCTGCCACCCTAAATTGATTTTGTTATTCTAAGTTTTATCAGATTGTCAGAGTTTTGAGAGCGCAGCAGATGTGGAGGACTATATTAGGATAAGAGCTCACTCAGGTACTGAGGGGCTAAACCATTCAGAACTTTATAAGTAATTAACAGGATTTCAAAATCTATTTAATATTTAATAGGGAGTCAGAGCAGTATTGACAGAACCGGGCTAATATGATCATACTTTCTGGTTCTAGTAAAAACTCTAGCTGCTGAATTTTGGAACAGCTGGTGTTTGTTTATTGGGCGTGCATAACAACCACCCAGTGAAGCGTTATTATAATCTAATACTGAGGTCATGAACGGATGAACAAATTCTGCATTTAACCTTGAGCGCATAGGTTGTAATTTAAATATATTTCTAAGTTGATAAAATGCATTTTTACAAATGCAAAAAATGTGGCTCTCAAAGGAAAAAATTGCTGTTGAAAAGCACACTTACAGTTTGTTCCCAACTAACGATGAAAGGTTGACAGAGCAGCCGTTAGACCGCGATCCATATTATTATATTATTATTATTATTATTATTATTATTATTATTGATTTAAAAAACCACAGCGAAAAGGTCTCGGTTTGCAGGCAAGCCAAGTGTGAAAAAATCAGGAAGAGAATAGCTTTTATATTGACATCTTTTTTTTTTCAAAAATTCGACTTTAATAGGAAATTATCTTACATTGAAAAAATTACATCACAATGCAACCCAGACCATGGGTATTGTTACTTCACAATGTAACATGCATCACAATGTACAATTACATCATCATGAAATAAGGGTAACTTACATCACAATAGGGAAGTTGCGAAATAATGGTAACTACATCACAGACGGCTATTAGCGATCTGCAGAATGCACACCCTGACGGACTGTTTATCATCGCCGGAGATTTCAACCATGAAAATCTCAAAACAGTGCTTCCTAAATTTTATCAACATGTGGACTTTGCGACGAAGTCCACATGTTAGGGGAAAACACGCTGGATCTTGTTTACACAAACATCCCGGCGCGTACCGAGCGAAACCCCGCCCCCATCTCGGATACTCGGACCACATCTCTGTTATGCTAATTTCAGCATACAGACCACTCGTCAGACGCTCAAAACTAGTTTCAAAGAAGGTGAGAACGTGGCCAACAGGAGCTACTTCTGCTCTTCAGGACTGTTTTGAGTGCACTGACTGGCAGATGTTTAGGGAGGCTGCAACCAACGGCGAATCTGGTAACTTGCAGGAGTACACGACATCAGTGGTCAGCTATATTGGCAAGTGCATTGATGACGTGACTGTCTCCAGAACCACCACAACACGCTCCAACCAGAAACTGTGGATGACCACAGAGGTGCGTGCGCTGCTAAAGTCCAGGGACTCCACCTTCAGGGCAAAGGACAAGTTGGCCCTAAAAACAGCCAGGGCCAAACTGTCCAAAGCCATCAGAGAGGCAAAGCGCACGTACGGCAAGAAAATTCATGCCCACTTTCAGGACAGCGGAGACACTCGGCGCATGTGGCAGGGCATCCAGACGATCACCAACTACAACTGCTTGTAACAGTGATGCCTCCCTCCCAGATGCGCTGAATGATTTCTACGCCCGGTTTGAGGTGCAAAAAAACGTGGAAGCGAGGAAGACCACCCCTCCTCCCAATGACCAGGTGTTCTGTCTAACCACGGCTGATCTGAGGAGAACTTTAAGCAAAGTAAACCTACGGAAGTCTGCTGGACCAGACAACATCCTCAGCAGAGTGCTCAGGGACTGTGCAATACAACTAGCAGATGTCTTCACTGACATCTTCAACACTTCCCTGTGCACCGCTGTCATTCCCACGTGCCTCAAAACTACCATCATCCCTGTGCCAAAAAAGTCAGCAGTCTCCAGCCTCAATGACTACCGTCCCATCGCACTCACACCCAACGTGATGAAATGCTTCGAAAGGCTGGTCATGAGGCACATTAAAACCCTGCTTATTGCCACAACCCTCCACCTGGCCCTCACACACATGGACAATAAAGACACATACGTACGAATGCTGTTCATAGACTTTAGTTCAGCATTTAACACAATCATCCCTCAGCATCTGATCGAGATGCTGAGCCTGCTGGGCCTGAACACCTCCATCTGCAACTGGATCCTGGACTTTCTGACGGAAAGACCTCAGTGAGTCTGGATTGGAAACAGCATCTCCAGCACCACCACACTGAGCACTAGGGCCCCACAGGGCTGCGTGCTGAGTCCACTGCTGTTCACTCTGCTGACTCATGACTGTGCAGCAATGTACAGCTCAAATCACATCGTCAAGTTCGCCGATGACACGACCGTGGTGGGTCTCATCAGCAAGAACGATGAGTCAGCATACAGAGAGGAGGTGAAACAGTTAACAGCCTGGTGTAAAGCCAATAACCTGTCTCTGAATGTCGACAAAACTAAGGAGATAGTTGTTGACTTCAGGAAAACAAAGAGCAACCATTCTCCGCTGAACATCAACGGCTCCTCGGTAGAGATCGTCAAGGACACTAAAATTTTTGGTGTCCACCTGACAGAGAACCTCATCTGGTCACTCAACACCATTAGCAAAAAAGCCCAGCAGCACCTCTACTACCTGCGAAGACTGAGGAAAGCCCACCTTCCACCTCCCATCCTGACAATATTCTACAGAGGGACCATCGAGAGCATTCTGAGCAACTGCATCACTGCCTGGTTTGGGAACTGCACCGTTTCGGATCGCAAGACCCTGCAGAGGACAGCGAGAACAGCTGAGAAGATCATCGAAGTCTCTCTTCCCTCTATAACGGACATGCTACATCCGCAAAGCTAACAGCATTGTGGAGGACCCCACACACCCTCACACTCAGTCTTCATACTCCTGCCCTCTGGGAAAAGATACCACAGCATTCGGAACCCTCACAACCCGAATGTGTAACAGTTTCTTTCCTCAAGCCATCAGGCTGCTCAACACACTGTACTGAACTACCTCAACCCACACATACGCACACACACTTGAACATTTTTTGTAAGCACAGTCACATTAAAATTCTATAGTCACTTAAAATACTATAGTTACCTTACTCACTTTACAATGCTATTTGCACAGTACCAGTGTAGTTTGCACATTTCGTTCTACCTCATCTATAATATGGTTGGCGCTATTCCGTTATGTCCCATCCTTAACTGTCTTTTTGCACTGTCCTTGTTACGTTTGTATTGTTTATTGCACTGTCTGTTTCTGCACTGTCTGCACTGACATGCACTTTATGTTTATTCTGTTTAGTGGCTCTTTGTTGTTTTGTAAATTCTATGTTTTGTGTAGCACCAGGGGGTCCTGTAGCAACGTTATTTCATCTCACTGTGTACTGCATCTGCTATATATGGTTGAAATGAAAATAAAGCTCCTTAAACTTGAACTACATAAAGATCAATCCTACTGCGTTCCCGAATGAACAAAAGAACAATATTTGATTATCTTTTTCTAATGAGGTATTTAATATCTCATCAGAAAAGACCTTTGGCCTACAGGGTGACGGCGTAAATTTGGGCTACTGTTGGTCAAAGGAGAAGAGGAGGTGGAAGCGTGAATAGACAGAAACAGATAAGGAAAGGCTTAGGACTGAGAATAGGGATGCTGAATGTTGGGAAAATACTAGGGAAAGGTAGAGAGCTGGTTGATATGATGGAGAGAAGGAAGGTAAATATATTGTGTGTACAGACGGAAGGGTAGCAAAGTAGCAAGGCCTGTAGTATTGGATCGGGATTTAAGTTGTTTTATCATGGTGAGGATAGAAGGAGAAATGGAATAGGGGTGATCCTGAAAGAGTAGTTTGTGAAGAATGTTCTGGAGGTGAAAAGAGTGTCAGACAGGGTGATGAGTCTGAAGTTAGAAATCGAAAGGCTGATGGTGAATGTTGTAAGTGGTTAAGAGAGGTTCTGGAGTGAGTTAGATGAGGTAACTGTGAGTATTCCCAGAGAAGAGAGAGAGTAGTGGTCGCAGACTTCAATGGACAGAGGTGCAACAGAAGTGACAAGGTTATGGGAAGGTTTGAAGTCAGGGAAAGGAACAGAGAAAGACAGATGATAGTAGACTTTGCTAAGAGGATGGAGATGGCTGTGGAAAATACTTTTTTCCAGAAGAGAGAGGAGCATATAGTGTGTTAAAAGAGCAGAGCAAAGAGCACACTGGTAGATTACATTTTATGTGAACAAAGCAATCTGAAAGAGATTAGTGACTGTAAAGTTGTGGTCGAAGATAGTGTAGCCAGACAACATAGAATGGTGGTGTAGAATGAATATGTTGGTCTGAAAGAAGAAGAGATCAAAGGTAAAGAAGAAAACCAAGTGGTCGAAGCTGAAAAGGAAGAATACTGTGAAAAATTTAGACAGGAGTTGAAACAGAAACTGTGGAATTGTATGAGAAAGTCAGGAATAGCAGAGAAGTATGTTAGGGTGGTGCAGAATATGTATGAGGTGAGCATATGTGTGAGGTGTGCAGTAGGTCAGACAGAGGAGTTTAAAGGTGAAGGTAGGACTGCATCAGGGATTAGCTCTGAGCCCCTTCTTGTTTGCTGTGGTAATAGATCAGGTAACAGACAAGGTCAGACAGGAATCTTCTTGGACAATGATCTTTGCAGATGACATTGTGTAGTAAGAGCAGGGAGCAGGTGGGGAAAACCTGGAGAGGTGGAGGTTTGCTCTGAAAAGAAGAGAAATAAAAATCACTAGTAGCAAGACAGAGTACATGTGTTTGAATGTAAGGGAGGGAAGTGGAAGAGTGAGATTACAGGGTGAAGAGGTAAAGAATATACATGAGTTTAAGTACTTGGGGTCGACAGCCCCCCCAGAGCAATAGAGAGTGTGTAAAAGAGGCAAAGAAGCAAGTGCAGGCAGGTTAGAATTATTAGAAAAACGTGTCAGGAGTGATGTGACAAGAGAATATCAGCTAAAATCAAGGGAAAGGTGTACAAGACAGTGGTAAGACAAGCTATGATGTATGGTTTAGAGACAGTGGTGCTGAGGAAGAGACAGGTGGCAGAGCTGGAAGTAGCAGAGCTGAAGTTGTTAAGGTTTTCTTTGGGAGTGACGGGGTTGGACAGGATTAGAAAAATGTTAATTAGGGGAATGGCTCATGTCAGATGTTTTGGGGAGAAAATCAGGGAAGGCAGATTGAGGTGTTTTGGACATGCACAGAACAGGGATAATGAAAATGTGGGTAGAAGGATGTTAGAAATAAAGCTACCAGGCAGAAGGCAAAGAGGAAGACCAAAGAGGGGGTATAAGTCCCCAACTACACTCCCTCTCTCTTTTTTTTCTCAGGGGTGGGTTAACAGGTTACTGCCCCTTTCCTCGACTTTTCTCGAGAAGTTTTGAGGATGGACTGGGCTCAATCTGCACCACCGACCCAAGGCTAAAGTTTACATTGGATGTTTTGTTAATTACGGCCTATTGTAATGATCAAATGTAGTGTCACCCAAATGAGAATGAATTCCCTATTTAGTCTGGTTTCTCCCAAGGTTTCGTCTTACTTTACCTCAGGGAGTTTTTGCTTATTGGGAGTATTTTTAGGAAATTAACAATTTATAAAAAAGGAAAGGTTTGCTGGAAAAGTATCATACAAACAACAAAATGGAAATGGTTATTACCCCAATTATTCTACAGAGGAAGACGGAGTGGGACCTTTTTCCAATATACAAAAAGGAATAGAGAATTTCTTCTGGAGTGGACAACACTGGATACGTGCACCAGTATTATAACTCCCATTGCAAGAGAGCGGTCAAGGAAACCTGGGACTAAATAAACACCTCTTCACAATGAAGCTCTATGAGGTAAGCCTATCAGAGTACACAGTTCAGTTCAGTTCAGTTTTATTTGTATAGCGCTTTTTACAATGGTGATTGTCACAAAGCAGCTTTACAATTGAAGAAATTATGAAACAGAATTAAACAGAAATCAGTTTGTCCCTGATCAGCAAGCCGGGCGCGACAGTGGCAAGGAAAAACTCCCTGAGATGAGATAGGAAGAAACCTTGAGAGGAACCAGACTCAACAGGGAACCCATCCTCATTTGGGTGAAAACAGGTAGCAGGGATCATGTGGTTAATTGTGTGGGTTGTAAAACAAATATATCATTAGTCCTAGTGCGAGCAGCCGGAACGTCTTTATGGCGAAGTGGGTCGTCCAGATGCACCTGGTGATGCATCATCCGCTGGGCAGGTCACAGGGAAGGGTCCCACAGGACTGGTGGGGTCGGGATCAACGGCAGCTCCGTTGTGGCGTATGTAACTCAACAGTGAGAGAGAGAGAGAGAGAGAGAGAGAAAGAGAGAGAGGGAAAGGAAGGCAAAAAGAAGGAAAACAGTTAAGTGACAGTGTAATCACCCGTTTTGGATGAATTAAATGAATAATGTAGAGTGCAAGGATGGACCCCGGCAAGACTAACTAGGTCAGCATAACTAAAAGGAGAACCGGAGGGGGAAACACAGAATGGGGCTCCCTGATATGTTAAGCAACCAGCCGCTTCATCATCAACACCGTGATCAATAAGAGAGGGGAAGAAAGCATCTAAACATACCAGATCACACATAATACTCAACAACCCATGAGTCCCCCCAGATCTGCTCCTTTATCTAAGGGGATCACTACAAAATGCTTGATTAAATAAGTACGTTTTTAAACCTGGACTTAAACACTGAGGACTGTGTTGATTCCCGAACATACATAGGGAGGCTATTCCATAGCATTGGGGCTCTGTAAGAAAAGGCTCTGCCCCCTGCTGTAGTTTTTATAATGCGCGGAACTGACAGGCAGCCTGCATCCTTTGATGGAAGTAGGCGTGGTGGAAGTAAGACACTAGAAGTTCGCTCAAGTATGCGGTGCAAGACCATTTAGAGCTTTATAAGTTAAAAGTAGTATTTTAACATCGATGCGGTGTATCACTGGGAGCCAATGCAGTGTGGATAGGACTAGTGTGATGTGCCTCGTATCTTTTAGTTTTAGTGAGGACTCTCGCTGCTGCGTTCTGGACTAACTGAAGTTTATTAATGCACCTCGTTGAACATCCAGACAGTAAAGCGTTACAGTAATCCAGCCTGGATGTGATAAACGCATGAACTAATTTTTCGGCATCAGTAAGCGACAAGATATTTCTTATTTTAGCGATATTTCTGAGATGATAGAACGCTATCCTGCTAATATTGTCGACATGGGCTTCAAATGAGAGATTGGAGTCTAAAATCACACCCAGATCTTTTACTGTTGCACTCGGTGAAACAGAAAGACTGTCTAGGGTTAAAGGTGTGATCAGAAAGCTTAACTTTTAGCTACCTGTGGTCCTAGAACCAGAACCTCCGTCTTGTCAGCGTTAAGCAAGAGGAAATTGCCAGAACATCCAATCTCTTATTTCCTTCACACATTGCTCAATATTATTAAACTGGCCTTTCACATCAGGCCTTGATGAGACGTATAACTGTGGTCATCAGCGTAACAGTGGAAACTGATATCATGCTTACGAATTATGTTTCCCAGAGGCAGCATGTAAGAGAGAAAAGAAGGGGTGGGCCTAAAACCGAGCCCTGTGGAACACCATAATTTAAGAGGGAGCACGCAGAATAATCACCATTTAAATCTAAACTGGTAACGATCGGTTTAAATAGGACCTGAGCCACGCAAGCGCTGTTCCTTTAATTCCTACTAATTTTTTCTAATCTGTGAAGAAGAATATCGTGATCTATGGTTTCGAAAGCCGCACTAAGGTCAAGTAATATAAGCAATGAGACACAGCCTTGGTCGGATGCCAGTAAGAGGTCATTAGCTACTTTGACCAGTGCTGTCTCTGTGCTGTGGTGAGGCCCGAATCCTGATTGATAAAGTTCGTGTATGTTATTTCTTTGTAAATATGAACATAGTTGTTGCGCTACTACCTTCTCTAGGATTTTAGAGATAAACGGAAGGTTAGATATCGGCCTGTAGTTTGAAGGCTCATTTTGGTCAAGGTCAGGTTTTCTTAATTAAAGGTTTAATCACTGCTAATTTAAAAGATTTGGGAACATACCCACTGCTGAGAGAAGAAGAGTTAACTATTTTCAACAGGGGTTCTGATACTGCTGCTGGTACAATTTGCTTAAGAAAGTGTGTTGGTATAGGACACAAGTTGACGGTTTTGTGGAAGAGATGAGTGCGATTAGGTTTTTCTCTTCCAGAGGAGTGAAAAAGTTCTGATCTGATGCGGTTAGTTGTTCATCAGAATCATTCGAAAGGTCTGGTTTTAAAGCGTGAATTTTCTGCCTAATGTTTGCAATTTTATTATCAAAAAAGTTCATGAAATCCTCACTGCTGCATGCAGTTATGGTGCAGGTTTCTGAGGTCGTCTTATTTCCTAGTTAATTTTGCGACGGTGTCAAATAGAAATCTAGGATTATTTTTATTATTTTCAATAAGGTTAGAAAGATACGTTGATCTAGTTACACTAAGAGCTTTTTTATAAGCTAAAATTCCCTCTTTCCATGCTGCCTGGAAAACCAGCAATCTAGTTTGGCGCCATTTACGTTCTAGTTTACAGGCGCTATGTTTTAAAGAGCGCGTGTGTTCATTATACCATGGAGTTTCTTATCTTTAATTATTTTTCTTTTAACTGGAGCCACGTTATCTAACGTATAGAGTAATGCGGCATCTATATATTCAGTCGCCTGCTCGAGTTCTGTTGGATCAGACGGCGATCCAATGACAGAAGACAAGTCTGACAGACAATTAATAAAGCTCTGAGCAGAAGTTGATGTAAGTGTACGTTTAAAGCGGTAGGGCGGCGCTACATGTGCACTATTAGCATGACGCATTTTAAACGATATAAGATGGTGATCAGAAATAATTTCGCACTGAGGAGTTGTTACTATAATACTTATTCCGAAAGATAATATTAAATCTAATGTGTGACCTGCTTTATGAGTGGGTCCTATTACACACTGATTTTACTCCCACTGAGTCGAGTAAAGACATAAATGCTGTTCTCAGCGGGTCGTCTGAGTTTTCAAAATGAATATTAAAGTCTCCAGCAATTAACGCTTTATCGGCAGAGACAACCAGGTTAGACAGAAAATCTGCAAATTCACTAAGAAATTCAGAGTACGGTCCTGGGGTCTGTAAATAAGAACTAGAGAAATCGAATGACTCTGCTTATTATTTGTCTCTGCAGATGTAAGGTTACTGTAGAGAGCTTCGAATGAATTAAAATTTCATCCATGTTTCTGTACGATAGTTAGATTATTATTATAAATAACTGCGACGCCTCCACCTCTACCATTAGGGCGACACACCCTTTTACAATTCAAATTCAAGAATTAAACAACATATCTCCAGGACCCAATAGTGCTACACAAAATACAGAATTACACAAAACGATAAACAACAAAGAGCCACTTAACAGAAGAACAACACAGAGCTAAAGAATAAGTTGCCTCAACAACATAACGTGCACGTGTACAACCTGGTGCAAACAATGCAGAACAGACAGTGCAATAAAAATACAGAATAAAACAGAACACTGTATGGTACATTAAATCAAGTAGCGCCAACCAGATTATAAAAATGTGCAAATAAGAAACATGCAAATAAACAAACAGCATTTAAAGTGACTGTGCGTTACAAAATGTATTTTTTGTGTTTAAATTTTGCTGTAAACATGTATTTGTTTTGCTGTAAACATCTACGAGTGTGTGTGTGTTGACGTAGTTTACTTTAGTTCCGTGTGTTGAGCAGTCTGATGGCTTGAGGGAAGAAACTGTTACACATTTGGGTTGTGTGAAGAATGTGTTTGAGGGGTGTGTGGGGTCCTCCAAAATGCTTTTGGCTTTGCTGATGCAGCATGTGGTCCGTTATAGAGGGTAGCGGGTAAATGTCTGTTATGGAGAGAAAAGAGATGATTTTGATGATGATTGAGATGATTTATTTAGCTGTTCTCACTGTCCTTTGCAGAGTCTTGCGATCAGAAATAGTGCAGTTCACAAACCAGGCAGTGATGCAGCTGCTCAGAATGCGCTGGTCCCTCCGAGAAAATGGGACGAATAGAAGGTAGCAGTCCAGAACAATGGATCCCTGAGTAACCACTGTTTTTTAACCAGCTGATCCAAACAAGAGGACAGCAGAGTCATGAAGTTTCACCTTTTGCAAGATGACAGACATAAAAACTTGAAAGACATGGAAAACAAGGAGTTCCCAGAGATAAGAATCTGTCCAGCAATCAGTGAAGAGAGGAAGAAAGTTACAAACTCAATCTTGCCCTTAAAGACTTTAATTTTTTTAAAGATACACCAAAAAGCAGTCCAGCACTTTGGTCTTAAAAACCTACATTATCTGAAAACTAAAGTTGAAGATTTTTTGTTTAAGTGTTTATTGGTGGAAATACTTACCTCCTCTCTAAAAGGAAAAAATGTGTCTAGTGAATCTAGTGGACAGCCAAACTATCAATATGCAAAACTGCAACTCCCTTTTGTGGACTTTCTTTTTTTTTAAACAGCTCTTTTGTATGTGTTTGTGTTTGGCTTATACTTTACATAGAATGATTTTTTAAAAATTAAAACCTTTTGATACATCCAAAATTGTGAGTAAAGCAGTTTTGGACTGGCCGCGTCCACCCATTATTACGAATTATATCACTCAACAAAACAATTCGACAAACACAAACAGGCGACACGCTTAAGCAAAACTCTGAGGGTAAATGAGAATAATGAAAGTGGACTCTCTTCCCTTCACATGGAAAAATAACCTCTCATACAAGTGAGAAAAACAAACATCTGCTGCTGTAAAGAAAGAGGAAGATCAGAATGAAAAGTGACAAACATGCTTAATAAATAATCTTTATCCAAAATGATAAATATTGAGTTCTGATTTAATCTGACAATGATGATTCTTTAATATATTATATAATTTTTATAATATTAGGAGATTTTAATTACACTAAAAGTGGTATAGATAGGAGTCATGTTGTACCTCATATGCATAGGTCTTTGACTCGTCCTGTTTATTGTGTTTGTTTAATAATGCATTCTGCATTATGGATTCTACTAACCCTGGTTCATCACAGTATAAATGATGTTTGGAGTAATTTCCATGTCACACAGAGACAATATACAATACTTTGGCTCATGCTTATCTTAATCAGATATTTACTTAAATTAGCAATACTATGGAAATTGTTAAAAAGACAAAGAACTTATTAGCTGAGGTACTGGGTTTGCAACTCACAAAGTGTCAACTTAATGCTTCTTTAAATAATTTTTAACCTGGAGAAAAAGAATAATCAGAAAAAACTTGCAGTCTGAAAACGAGGCGTTATTGACCAATTCTGTAGATATCAGGAAAATAGTTCAATAAGTAATTTTATACAGATCAAATTTTATTAGTAAAGGATGATCAGCTTGTTTTTTCAAAAAAAAGGTGTCAGTAATGAAATTAGTAAACTTAAAATTTAGAAGAAATTAAAGAAGCATTGAAGAAGAGGAAAAATGGTAAATCACCCGGAATAGATGGTTGACAGTTGAATTTTATAAAGCCTTTTGGTCAGAGGCGCTTTTTACAATGGTCAGCACATGCTGTTAATGTGATGTTTTAAATCAGTGGAACCATTGATGTCAATGTACTGTATTGCCAAAGATTTTGGAAGCTTTTAAAGTTCATTCTTCTGCCAAGGTGAACTGGAAAAATAGAGAAGCCATTTAAGTTGAAAAATGGTTAAAATGAAAACCAAAGACTTCCTGGTGTGGAAGTGGACTAGATATGGTTTTAAATATTTAATAGTGTTTTTAGGAAATAAAAACTTTGAAAAACATTTTTTGAAGAAGTCATTGAGAAAGGTTAAGGACAACTGGATAAGTGGAAGTATTTACTCCCAAGAATGTCCTATAATGTTTGTATCTTAATTATAAATAACTTAGTAGCCTCTGCACTGTGCAGTGTTTACCCTGTTTAGACCCTTAGCTGATGTATTAGCAAAAATCTAGTCAATTTATTTTTTTCTTGGACTAATAAATTTGCAGAGTGGGTGCTGCTTGTAATCCTTTGGAACATTAAAGGCGTGGACTGGACAAAGCTTTGTTTTGGCCGGATCTTTCAAGATTAAAACTCCTTGATTCTCTAGTTTTTAAATCTGTAGTTTAAAATCTGGTCTCTGTTCATGGAGCAAACAATGTTCTTTTAAAATTTTTAAAGGAGAGGAAGAAAAAACTTTGGACCAGTATTAAAAGGGGTCTATTAATTTAATTATAAAGATCCTTTTCCGAATTCAAGTATATGTCCAAGTATAAGAGAATTTAGTATTGTTAGACTGTAAAGATTTAATAATTGTGGGTTCTAGATGACAATTTTTTTTTCAAACGAATCTCTTATTCACATAATCCACTGACCTATTCACTGAAATTTCGCCATTCACCTCAGCGCGGCGCTATGTGCATCTCAGTGAACCAGGTAGTTTTGTGGACTTTTTTACTTAAAAGAATGAATTTCAAAGAATAAATAAACCTCAGGCGAATAGCCTTTGAGTATAGGATGTGACGGAGCATGTGATTTGTTGAATGTAGCGAATGAATACACCCATGAATTTATGAATAAGTTGATAAAACTGGTTCATGTCAAATATAAATGAAAAGAACCAGTTGTTGAATGATAGAACTTGGCTCATGTTGGCATATATGCAGCAATAAAAAAATTACACTTAACTATTGTAATAAATACAGTATAATAATGCACAGATTGAAATTCAAATTCTTTACTTGGTTTAAGCTAAGTGGTGGGCATCAAGTAATATGCTGATAGTCACAGCAGCATGAATGCAGACCACCCTAACCCTAAGACAGTGGATAAGGAACTGGCAAAGATGATTACATTGGAACTGCAACCTTTTTGTATTGTCGAGGACAAAGGATGCAAAGCATTTACAAATGACTTAAACCCATTCTATGTTATAAACTTGTGAACAATTTATAGAAAACATTAGCAAGGCATTAGCCGTGTGTCAACAAACTGCTAGGGCCACATGGGGTTTTATGTCAGTTACGTGTTGAAGATCTTACTTTTAGGTTTTGTTGCTAAAAGTGTAGGGCCAACAAAAGCAGAGAGACTTCTTAAACTTCTTAAACACCCCCTCTGATGTGGCCCTGTGTAGAATGCAAGAAATACCCCAACATCTGTTTTCTATATGGTGGCTTTAACCTGACCAGCTCATTTTACCATACAGAAGCATTTGTACACACACGCACCCACAGAGTCCAATTATTCAACAACATTCATATATGGAGTACTTAATTGGCACCCAAAATGGTGCTATCTATGTTTTTAGCCTGACATAGAAATGCACATGGCCACCAGAGACATTGGCTACAATAATCATGTAGCAACCTACCTGCATGATCATGTTCGTAAGAAACTTCAAGACCTCGGCTTGCTACGAGGACCACTTCCCTCCTTCCCTACTACTTTCCAATGTTTGCTCCCTGCATAATAAACTGGACTATAGCTGACTCCAGCAAATTACACAGCGTGAAGCCCCGCCCCCATCTTGGATACTCAGACCACATATTTGTTATTATAATTCCAGCATACAGCCCACTGGTCAGATGCTCTAAACCATTAAAACTGTTTTAAAGCAGGTGAAAACCAGACCAACAGGAGCTACATCTGCTCTTCAGGACTGTTTTAAGTGCACTGACTGGCGGATGTTTAGGGGGCTGCAACCAAACGCAAGTCTTTTAACCTGAAGCAGTACACAACATCAGAGATCAGCAAGTTTATTGATGTCGTGACTGTTTCCAAAACCATTACATCATGTTCCAATCAGAAACCGTGAATGACCACAAAGGTGAAGTCTGGGGACTCCAGGGGCAGTTTTTAGGGCCATCTTGTCCTTGCCATGAGAGAGTTAAAGAACGAATACGCCAAAAGAATCCAAGACTACTTCTAGGACAGCAGAGACACTCGGCGCATGTGGCAGGGTAATCAGACGATCACTAACTAGAAGACAACTTTATCTGCTTGTAACAGTGACACCTCCCTCCCAGATACACTGAACAACTTCTCCGCATGTTTTGGGGTGCAAAACAACGTGGCAGTGAGGAAGACTATCCCTCTACCCATGACCAGGTGCTCTGTCTACCCACGGCCAATGTGAGGAGAACATTAAACAAAGTTAACCCACAGAAGTTTGCTGGACCGGACAACATCCCCGCCAAAGTGCTTAGGGACTGTGCAGAACAACTAGCAGATGTATTTACTGATATCTTCAACATTTTCCTTTGCTCTGCTGTCGTTCCCATGTGAATTAAAAGTGCTACCATCGTCCCTGTGCTGAAGAAGTCAGTCTCCTGCCTCACTGACTACTGTCCCGTCACACTCACACCCATCGTGCCACACCCGAAGTGCTTTAAAAGGCTTGTCATGAGGCACATTAAGACCCTGCTGCCTTCCACACTGGACCTATTACAGTTTGCTTATCGTCCAAACTGTTCCACGGATGATGCCATTGCCACAACCTGGCCTTCACACACCTGGACAATAAAGACACATGCATACAAATGCTGTTCATAGACTTCAGTTCAGCATTTAACACAATCATCCTTCACCACCTGATCGAGAAGCTAAACCATTAGAAGCATTCTTACCCTGCAATGGATAGTGAGAACAGCTAAGAAAATCAAAGTCTCTCTTCCCTCCATAACGGACATTTACACCACACATTGCATTTGCAAAGCCAGGAGCATTGTGGATGACCCCACACACTTCTCAAACACACTTCTTACACTCCTGCCATCTGAAAAAAGGTACTGTAGCATTCAGGCCCTTACAACCCGAATGTGTAACAGTTTCTTCCCTCAAGCTGGTGCTGTTTGCATCAGGTTGCACACATGCAATTTATGTTGCTAAGACAAGTTATTTTTAATTTTTTAGCTCCATGTTGTTCTTGTGTTAATTGAAATGACAATAAAGCTTTTTTGAACTTGACTAAAATAAGTCACAGAGTCTTCAACAATAACCAAATTACACATATGAATTTTAGCGATTCTAGTGATTCTGTAATCCTGTAAAGCTGCTTTGAAACAATCTTGATTGTTAACAGCACTATATAAATAAAGGTGATGACGAGAAATGAGTAAAAGACTAACTGCTTGTTTTAGTAACTCTTGTGAAGCGATGTAAATGACATCATAATGACATTTTTTTTCTTTTACCTGGACCGCTGTAATAGTAGCTGTAGCAATTTTGTAGGGCCCTTCTCTTATGGGGTCATTCAATTTCCATCTAAACACTCAAGTATACCTGGTCTTCTCAAACAATTGGCTGTGTAGTTTTATGTCTCCTCACTAGGCTCCTTTCTCTTGTCCTGAGAATAGATCGCTTTGTGTGTTGCAGTTAGTTTCTTTACATACAGCCTTGAAAAAGTATTCATACCTTTTAGGTCTGGACTTTATGCATGGCACACTTTTCAAATTGCTTAAAATTTTAAAAATATATATTTTTTCCACTTCACATTTATGTGCTACTTTGTGCTGGTCTATTACATACAATCTTAGTAAAAAAAACTTAACTTTGTGACTGTAAAGTGACAAAATGTGAAAGAGTTCAAGGGGTATGAATACTGTCATGAATTCACCCTCCCACCAGCAGAGGGCACAGTCTCCTGAGTACTAGCTGTCAAGTTTCACTTCTGGTATCACTTTCTGTCTAGCATACTACTTTAGCCAGCCGTTACTAGCAGACGTTGCAAAGTATTGTTTGATTAAGCAACATACTAAACGTTCTCTCCATCTGCCTTTCTCTTCTGCATACCAATCTTTGCTCGTCTTGTGACTATTCTTTAGAGTTGCTCTAATGTGCTTAATTAAGCTTGGCCTTGAGGTTACTGTTAGTTTGTTTAACCAGTCCTTGCTTAATCAATTCTACAACTTTGTGATGTGTATAAACAATGACTGAATAACCCATGGTTTCTGCAGAATCTTCCTCATATGCATAATAAACCACTGCAAGACCTTACTGATAACATAGTTGGTAACCTTGTGCTACATTCTCCAGCTGAGTGCTGTTGTAAGCTAGAGGTTGCTTTTATTTGACACTGCAGGAAACAATGTTTTTGTGCCATGTAAAATTAACTACTCTAAATACTCATTTTCTGGCTGACAATATTGCAGCTTGGTTTTGTAAACTTTGTGACTTAAATTGAGCAAATTAATAAATCAAACATAAGATGGTGGTTCATGCCACAATATATGGATATTTGTCAGTTTATCAAGCTGTAATTAATCCAGTTTTCATTGCAGCTCTTTTGCCTGAGTTCTTAACTTCTGTTAATTTTTTCTATATTGCTCGACAGCATGTGAAACGTGATCACAGAACTCTTTGTGTGGTTTACAGTCTTCTACCTTATATTTCTCACAGAAGGGGTCATGGCATTTACTGTATCACAGCTCTAAATAAGGTGGCCAACAGAAGCTCCCTTTTCCTTTTCTTCATTTTCTGTCTTCATAAAGAGTTGGGTTGTCTGCTATAAATGTCACCTATTGATGCCTTCAGGTTAACCCTAATTGGATACTTGGCATGCAGGGCTGGCCACACAACAGGACAGAAAGCATCAAACAGTTCCTTCCATGGAATATATATCTTTAGCATAAGTCAAGTCAGATACTTAAAAAATCTTAACCATCTTGCCTCCACCTAGAATTTCTGCTAAAAGGGCTTTTAAGTTACCCACAGCTAAAAGTTGTGCAGTCTGGTCTTCAAAACCATTTCCCAGCTTCTTCGTGGATATATGGGAAGCAGGCGACAAGCCCCGCAAGGTCCTGTGTCCTGTGTGCACATACTGTCTCTGTGCTCCTCCAATTAAAATTGGGAAATGTGGGTCTAATTTTCTAATTGTTCCTGTTTTACTTCCTTATCTCAAACTAACTGTGTCAATTATCTTCAAATGCTCCATCCCCTCTGTCTAAACACCTACTCCTATTTTTTAGCACTTCGGCTGTCTTAGATCTTAATCCTCCTTCTTTTTAGTGCCCTCTTCCTCACTCGCCTGCATTTCTATATTTTCCTCTTCTATTGTCTTCATGTGTTCCCTTCTATTGAATTGTTTTTATAAATCCATCAGGAAATGGGCCACTGTCCACAAGGTGCAGTGTTAATAGCCTCACACAAATCACAATCACGCACAAAGCTCTCATTCACACAAATGCATATCTCTGTGTGACCCATGAATTTTTACTGATATACTTGACACAGCAAAACAATATTTTATACACTTACTCACACAAGCCTGCATCCATTATCCATTGAGGCCCAACAAATTTATTTATTATTTACTGCTATCCATCAATGCCTTTTTAACAGTACAGTAGTGCTTGCATTTACCTAAAAAAGATATCAAAATACTTTTCATGTATGGTAGATATCTAAATTGCCACCATATTTCACTTCCTCAACATATGGAATGGTATTTTTCATATGCTTACTAATATCAGCCTGCATAATGTTTTCTGCTATCCATTAAGGCCCTCTTAACAGTATAGTAGTACATGCATTTACTTCTTCTATAAACAAAACCCTTTCAATGTTCTTTAAATTGAAGTTTTAACCATCCCTACCACCATGTGCAATTCCTGGAAACTAACACAAAGTAAGTATATAAGCAAAAATTTGCTTACCTTATTAGGTGGCCACCTGTTTGTGTCACTCGCCGAGAAATCCCATGCAGGCCAATGATCCTTCTGCCTCTTTTCAATCATACTGGGTTCACAAAATGTTGAAGAATTTACTCAGAGTCTTGGGTTTTGTTGCCAAAAGCGTAGGGCCTTCATCATAAACTAACAAAAGCCAAGAGAATTACTGCGCAGTGGTTGTTGGTTGATGATAAAAGCCTTACTCTTTTGGCAACAGAACCCAATACTCAGTAAATTCTTATCAATTTTATGCCTTTGTTTTGTAATAAAACTAAGTTTTAATATCAAAATCTTTGTCTCTCTCTCTCTCTCTCTCTGCCGTATACATGCTGAAGGCGAAGGAGTGGAGCTTTTGTAAATAGCAAATAGATTAGAGTTTGGTTGGTGTTTAGACACCACTTCAAGCTTTAACCCAGCGACCTGTAATGAAGGTGGTGGTTAAAGTGAGTGTAGAGAAGTGTGCTCTAGCAGTTGTATAATCATTCATTTTGATTTTGATACGTACTTACGGTACGTAAAATGGCAAACTTTCAGCTTGTTCAGTGTGTAGAGTGCAGGATGTTTAGAGAGTCTTCTTCCGCCATTAGCGATAATTTTATTTGTGATAAATGTTTGCTAGTTAGCACTTTGGCGGAGAAGATCCTAGTCTTAGAGAAGCGCATCCAGACTTTAGAGAGGGTTAGCAAGGAAGCGATTAGCTCTCCCGCAGCGGCGAGTCTGGATGCTACAGGCGTAGCTAGCCTGCCCCCGACTTTGGCATTAGAGCCCTCACAGCAGGGCGAATGGGTGACGACTCGGCGGCATACTCGTGCAGCCAAAGCTACGGCTAAGGCTTCGGCTAAGGCTAAAGCTAACCCACCGGAGCACGCCACTACGCTTCACGTGCCCAATAGATCTGCCCTCCTCAGTGAAGCACCCACTGAGAAACCTGAAGGTACTCTGGTTATTGGAGATTCCATAGTGAGGCACGTGAAATTAGCTAGGCCTTTAGGGGCGCCAGCGGCAGTAGTTAGATGTTTACCAGGAGCCAGAGCACCGGACATAGCAGATAATCTTAGGGCTGTAGGCCAGAATAGGTTTTCAAAGATAGTGGTTCATGCTGGTGCTAACGATATACGCCTTCGACAGTCGGAAACTAGTAAGGCTCACTTCATAGATGTGTTTAAATTAGCGAAGGCGATGTCCGATGTCGTAGTATGCTCTGGCCCCATACCAATGCGACGTGGTGACATAGCTTACAGCAGGTTATGGTCACTGAACCGCTGGATGTCCAGGTGGTGCTCCGAAAACAGTGTGGGCTACATCGACAATTGGAAAACATTTGAGGGCAAAGCTGGCCTGTTAGGACGGGACGGTGTCCATCCCACCTGGGAAGGAGCCGCTTTCCTTTCTTGTAACATAGCTTATAGTCTTAGAATAGGACTAGTTAATCGTTGACTACCCAGAGCCCAGGCCATGCAGCAGACCAACAGGCTAATCCGACCGTCTGCTAGCTGCACAGAGTCGTCACTCAGGGTCCATAATATTGAGACTGTGTCTGTTCCCCGAGCTATACAATATAAATATAGAAAAACCCTAACAGTTTGCTTTACTAATTTAATTAATATAGATTTTCTTAACTCAGAGAATACTGAACACACAGCCTGCACCTCTGATCTGAAGCTAGGATTGTTAAACATTAGATCTCTTACTTCTAAAGCGCTTATGGTTAATGAAATGATCTCAGATCTGGATTTTGACATTTTATGTTTAACAGAATGAAGCTAGTCCTCCAGCTTTCAGCTACATACATCAGCCTTGCCCTAATGGTAGAGGTGGAGGCGTCGCAGTTATTTATAATAATAATCTAACTATCGTACAGAAACATGGACGAAATTTTAATTCATTCGAAGCTCTCTACAGTAACCTTACATCTCTCGGAATAAGTATAAGTAATATAGTAACAACTCCTCAGTGCGAAATTATTTCTGATCACCATCTTATATCGTTTAAAATGCGTCATGCTAATAGTGCACATGTAGCGCCGCGCTACCGCTTTAAACGTACATTTACATCAACTTCTGCTCAGAGCTTTATTAATTGTCTTTCAGAATTGTCTTCTGTCATTGGATCGCCATCTGATCCAACAGAACTCGAGCAGGCGACTGAATATATAGATGCCGCATTCCGCTCTACATTAGATAACGTGGCTCCAGTTAAAAGAAAAATAATTAAAGATAAGAAACTCGCTCCATAGTATAATAAACACACGCTCTTTAAAACAGAGCGCCCGTAAACTAGAACGTAAATGGCGCCGAACTAGATTGCTGGTTTTCCAGGCAGCATGGAAAGAGGGAATTCTAGCTTATAAAAAAGCTCTTAGTGTAACTAGATCAACGTATCTTTCTAACCTTATTGAAAATAATAAAAATAATCCTAGATTTCTATTTGACACTGTCGCAAAATTAACTAGGAATAAGACAACCTCAGAAACCTGCACCATAACTGCGTGCAGCAGTGAGGATTTCATGAACTTTTTTGATAATAAAATTGCAAACATTAGCAGAAAATTCACGCTTTAAAACCAGACCTTTTGAATGATTCTGATGAACAACTAACCGCATCAGATCAGAACTTAGAAAATTTCACTCCTCTGGAAGAGAAAAACCTAATCGCACTCATCTCTTCCACAAAACCGACAACTTGTGTGTTAGATCCTATACCAACACACTTTCTTGTTTCGTGTATGTCTGGGAAACATAATTCATAAGCATGATATCAGTTTCCACTGCTACGCTGATAACACACAGTTATACGTCTCATCAAAGCCTGATGTGAAAGGCCAGTTTAATAAAATTGAGCAATGTGTGAAGGAAGTAAGAGATTGGATGTTATGCAATTTCCTCTTGCTTAACGCTGACAAGACGGAGGTTCTGGTTCTAGGACCACAGGTAGCTAAAAGTAAGCTTCCTGATCACACCTTAACCCTAGACAGTCTTTCTGTTTCACCGAGTGCAACAGTAAATGATCTGGGTGTGATTTTAGACTCCAATCTCTCATTTGAAGCCCATGTCGACAATATTAGCAGGATAGCGTTCTATCATCTCAGAAATATCGCTAAAATAAGAAATATCTTGTCGCTTACTGATGCCGAAAAATTAGTTCATGCGTTTATCACATCCAGGCTGGATTACTGTAACGCTTTACTGTCTGGATGTTCAACTAGGTGCATTAATAAACTTCAGTTAGTCCAGAACGCAGCAGCGAGAGTCCTCACTAAAACTAAAAGATACGAGCACATCACACTAGTCCTATCCACACTGCATTGGCTCCCAGTGAGACACCGCATCGATTTTAAAATACTACTTTTAACTTATAAAGCTCTAAATGGTCTTGCACCGCAGTATTTGAGCGAACTTCTAGTGTCTTACGTTCCGCCACGCCTACTTCCATCAAAGGATGCAGGCTGCCTGTCAGTTCCGCGCATTATAAAAACTACAGCAGGGGGCAGAGCCTTTTCTTACAGAGCCCCAATGCTATGGAATAGCCTCCCTATGTATGTTCGGGAATCAGACACAGTCTCAGTGTTTAAGTCCAGGTTTAAAAACGTACTTATTTAATCAAGCATTTTGTATTGATTCCCCTTAGATAAAGGAGCAGATCTGGGGGACTCATGGGTGTTGAGTATTATGGTGATCTGGTATGTTTAGATGCTGTCTTCCCTCTCTTATTGATCACGGTGTTGATGATGAGAGCGGCTGGTTGCTTAACATATCAGGGAGCCCTCATGTCTGTTTCCCTCCGGTTCTCCTTTTAGTTATGCTGACCTAGTTAGTCTTGCCGGGGTCCATCCTTGCACTCTACATTATTCATTTAATTCATCCAAAACGGGTGATTACACTGTCACTTAACTGTTTTCCTTCTTTTTGCCTTCCTTTCCCTTTCCCTCTCTCTCTCTCTCTCTCTCTCTCTCTCTCTCTCACTGTTGAGTTACATACGCCACAACGGAGCTGCCGGTGATCCAGACCCCACCAGTCCTGTGGGACCCTTCCCTGTGACCTGCCCAGCGGATGATGCATCACCAGGGCGATCTAGGACGACCCACTTCGCCATAAAGACGTTCCGGCTGCTCGCTAAGGACTAATGATTATAGTTGTTTACACACACACAATGTAACCACATGATCCCTGCTACCTGTTTTCACCCAAATGAGGATGGGTTCCCTGTTGAGTCTGGTTCCTCTCAAGGTTTCTTCCTATCTCATCTCAGGGAGTTTTTCCTTGCCACCGTCGCCCCCGGCTTGCTCATCAGGGACAAACTGATTTCTGTTTAATTCTGTTTCATAATTTCTTCAATTGTAAAGCTGCTTTGTGACATTCACCATTGTAAAAAGCGCTATACAAATAAAACTGAATTGAAATTGAATCTAATTCTTGTTCGGATCACTAGCCTTTATATTCGGATCACTAGCCTTTCATTAGCCTTTATATCGAGCTTGAAAAGACGACAGTGGCGTTGTTTATCCTAGAAACTGATCTGAAACTATGTTCTTGTGACCCACCACATCTACTTACTACCCGTGTTTACGCTTTCATTAAAAACCTCTTAAACATTCCTCCTTTTGTAAAAGATAACATCCAGAAAAAGAGATGTATCTTTGTGGCAACTTGGTCTCACCTATAAGGAAAATTGCTCTTAGGTGTAAATTGCTACTAAAACACATTGTGTCTTGGTTCTAAAAATAATGCAGACCCGTTCAATCTGCCCTTTAATATCAGATTATTACACCGCTTTGCAACATCTAAAACCGATATGAAATGCTTTAGCTGGGAAAAAAAGGCCACCCTGTACGTGCATGCCCTTAGATTCTGATGAAAACACAGACACTGAAAATCGTAAGCAGGCAAAGCCTGTCGAGACCAGAGCTCTTTGAAATGATCCAAAAAGGTTTTTCTAATCAACGTTCTGTTGTTTGCAATGTTCTTGTTAATTCTGTAAAATCAAAAAGGTCTTACTGGCTTTAACACAATTGTTAAATGACAAAATTTTTTGTTATTTTTTGTAACAATTTTAAAAAATAAAAATTTCTTACAACAATACTGGGATTGTGGCAAAATATATTTCAAACAATTTTGTAAAGATTATACTCTCAATGTTACTAAGAAAAATAGCTATCTTAATGGAAAAATAGAAAATCAAATAGAGCACTCAATAACTCAGGAAAGAAGATCAACTTCATAATCTATAATCCAAAAAAGACGTTATTGCAGACTTGCTGGGAATTAAAGTACAAGAAGCACTGATTTGCTAGCATTTCCAAAATATTACAAAAATGGATGCACTAGCCCAGATCTTTAATCTGGAGAGGAGAAAAAAAAAGTCAAGTGTTTCATTTACTTATTATGCCCATCTAAAGGCCAATAACTTACAGAACCTAACCAGATACGCAAAACAGCTGCGAGCTACATAATAGAAAGTTTAATAGCACTTTTTCAGGGATCTACCAAAAATAAAGAAAAGTTTTAAACAAAAGGGGAAAAAAGGTAAGGGGCGGGGAAAAAGTTCTTCTACTGGTTTTCGTCAGGTAATTTACAACAGCGCCTTGCATTACATGGGGACATTGCTCATTAAAAATGTCATTTATAGGAGGAAGCCTTTGCAGGAAGGCTGAGGAAGAAGCTGCTGGGCTTTTGTTGAGGTTTTCCGCTAGGTGAACACCAAGAAATTTGCTGCTCTTTATGATCTCTTTTTGATCTCTACCGTCTATGTTCAGAGGTAAGTGGTCGCTTTTTGCTCTTCTGAAGTCAACAGCTATCTCCTCAGTCTTGTCGGCAACACAATTTACTTAATATTCTCTTTACTCGGGTCCCAACCTGCTCTAATAGCAGTGAGGCACCAACACTTTACTTCACTGTGTTCTACCCCGTCTCTAATAGACTTTCCGCCCTTTTTACTTCAATTTATCGGGTCCCAGCCCGTCTCTAGAAGATGGTGACTCTCCGATCAGGGGCCCCCCTCACTCAGATAATTACCAACACACGCTGAGATTTTTAACTCCTCTCACCAAGTCTTATATTATGTATATTATATATTAATTTTTTTCCACTACACCCCCTAGGTTATTTTAGCCTAAGGACAGCTGCCTTCACCCTCAGGCCACAGATAAACTATACACAGACTTTGAGTTTAACAAGTGTCTGCTTACCTTATTTTTAGATGTGCCGGTTTCTGTGACCCAACTGGTAAGAGGTCCTAGTTCAGGTTCACGGCATTACGCTGACCGTCTCTTTGTGGTCGCCAATTAAATATGTTGGAACTTAGAGCCCACCTCTGAGCTGAGACAATTTTTTACTATGTCCTAACTAAATTATCAAAGAAAATAATAAACTTCTAAATAGAATAAAAAGTCTTGAATCCAAGGTGAGAAGAGCAAAAATCTCCAATTTATTGCAGTCAGAAAGCATTCAGAGGATCCAACAGAAGGCAATCTAAATGGCACAAGCAAAACCTCTGTAAAGACTATAATCCCAAAAGCAAGTGCAAAGATTATCCAGTCCTTTTATACCCGTGGAATTTAGTCCCTCCCTTTTCTTAACCAATGAATTTCCATTATTTCCAAATTTATCTAATCAGATTCATCCTATTGTGATGTAGTTACCATTATTTCGCAATTTACCTATTGTGATGTAAGTTACCCTTATTTCAGGATGATGTAATTGTACATTGTGATGTAACAATACCTGTGGTCTGGATTGCATTGTGATGTAATTTTCTCATTGTGAGATAATTTCTTATTAAAGTTGAGTTTGATTTCCTGTTTGTAAAAAAAAAAATGTTGTCAATATAAAAGCTATTCTCTTCCTGATTTTTTTCACACTTTTTTGCCTGCAAACCAAAACATTTATCTGCTGACAATGCGTAATCTTCTCTTTTATAAAAGTTTTATTTATTTTTTTGTTGTTGCTTAAACTACTTCTAAGTTATATTTTAAAATCACCTATTTAGTCTAACCATTTAATAATTTGTCAGTTCACTCAAGAATCACCTATTTTATTTAATGATTTCTTTTATATCTGCACTCATTTCTTTACACGGTTTATGATTACTTTTAAGACTGTATTATATAAAAATCATGACCAGTTGTTATGTCATTCTTTTAAACACCTTTCTCCATTTCTCTTTCTAGCTTGTTTAACTGCTAGACGTAGGAAATACATCCGACGGGTGTGGCCATCTCATCCATCTACACACTCTGGAGGAAAATACCTCGCCTGTGCGTGTAGTTTTTCCCGCCCGAACCTGTTATGTCGGAACACAAACCGACACTTTTGTTCTCCCTGATACCACTGAAAAAGCTGGTAACTGGTGTTAAAAATCTCCGCTGGAAATTGTCACCAATAAACAGTGTGTCTTCTCTCCCCATACTTTCGCCACACCTGCTTTCTTCTGACCAATCTTTTCTTCCATCTATTCTTCCACCTTTTCCTTCAACCCTATCTATCCCTTCTAGCCCCACTGCAGAGGATGAAATTATTCCAGTTGATTAGTTGTGGGGCCGTTCAATAAAATTCCCTCTCAGTACCACTGTGTCTTGAGTGTAATTTTTGTACTTTATCTATGCTAATTTGTTGTTTTCACACACACACACACACACACACCTAGATTTTGTTATATTGTAGATTTTGATACCAACCTTTTTGTCTTCTTATCTGCCCTAATTTTACATCAGGTTTAGCTTCATTTTATTCTTCCAGGTTATTCCAGTTATGAATTATTGCTCTATTACACTTGTGTGTTTCTCAGACCACCCTCATTTTTAGCATTTTTCCGATCATACGCTCTGCTCTGCTATAACTCTATTTAAAAACGCTCTGCTCTGCTATAACCCTTTTCAGATACACTCTGCTCCGCTATAACCCTATTCAGGTACACTCTGCACTGCTATAACCCTATTCAGGTACACTTTGCGCTGCTATAACCCTATTCAGATACACTTTGCGCTGATATAACCCTATAAGCGTATAAGCGTATTCAGATACACTCAACTCTGGTCAGATACACTATGCTCCACGATAACCCTATTTAGAGACACTCTGCTCCGCTATAACCCTGTTCAGATACACTTTTTGTTGCTATAACCCTATTTAGATACACTCTGACCTGCAATATCCCTATTCAGATAAATTCTGCTTTGGTATAACTCTGTTCAGATACACTCTGCTCTGCTCTAACCCATATAGATACACTATACACTCTGCTCCACTATAACCCTACTTAGATAGAGTCTGCTCTGCTATAACCCTATTCAGATGCACTCTGCAGTGCTATGACCCTATTGAGATACACCTTGCGCTGCTATAACCCTATTCAGATACACTCAATTCTACTATAACTCTATTAAAATAAACTATGCTCCACGATAACCATATTCAGATACACTTTTCGCTGCTATAACTCTATTTAGATACACTTTGCTCCGCTATAACCCTATTCAGATATGCTCTGCTCTGCTGTAACCCTATTCAGATATTCTCTGCTCTGCTATAACCCTAATTATTTACACTCTGCGCTGCTATGAACTGATTTATGAACTCATTTTAGATATATTCTCCACGGCTATAACTCTATTCAAATACACTCATCTCTGCTATAACCCTATTCTGATACATTCTGCTCCGATATAACTCTGATCAGATACACTCTACTCTGCTATAACTCTGTTCAGATACACTCTGCTCCATGTTAACCCTATTCAGATACATTCTGCACTGCTATAACCTTATTTAAATACACTCTGCGCCTCTATAACCCTATTCAGAAACACTCTGTTGTGCAATAACTCTATTCAGATACATTCTGTGCCACTATATAACTCTATTCAGATACATTCTGTGCCACTATAACTTTATTTAAATACACTCTGCGCCGCTATAACCCTATTCAGAAACACTCTGCTGTGCAATAACTCTATTCAGATACACTCTGTGCCGCTATAACTTTATTTGCATACAATCTGCTCTGCTATAACCCTATTCAGATACACTCTGCGCCGCTATAACTCTGTTCAGATACATCCTGCTCTGCAATAACTCTATTCACATACATTTTGCGTCGCTATAACTATTTAAATACACTCTGCGCCGCTATAACTCTGTTCAGATACATCCTGCTCTGCAATAACTCTATTCACATAAAATCTGCTCTGCTATTACCCTATTCAGACGCACTCTGCTCTGCTATACCTCTGTTCAGATGCACTTTGCTCCGCTATAACTTTATTTAAATACACTCTGCTCTGCGATAACCCTATTCGGATACACTCTGCTCTGCAATAACCCTATTCAAATACAATCTCCTCTGCTTTAACTTTATTCCGATACACTATGTGCCGCTATAAACTTTATAACTATAATTTCATTCAGATACACTCTGCTCCGCTATAACCCTATTCAGATACACTCTGCTCTGCTATAACCCTATTCAAATACAATCTCCTCTGCTTTAACTTTATTCCGATACACTTTGCTTTGCTGTAACTCTATTCAGATACATTCTACGCTGCTATAATTTTACTTAAATACACTCTGCGTCACAATAACCCTATTCAGAAATACTCTGCTTTGCAATAAATCTATTAAGATACACTCTGTGCAACTATACCTTTTATTCAGATACACTCTGCTCCGCTATAACCCTATTCAGATACACTCTGCTCTGCTATAACCCTATTTAGATACACTCTGCTTTCACATAACTCTATTCAGATACACTCTGCTCAACTATAACGCCATTAAGATATATTCTGCGCCATAATACCTCTATTCAAATACGCACTGCTCTGCTCTAACTCTATTCAAATGCGCTCTGCTCTGCTATAGCAATTTCAGAAACATTCTGCTGTGCTATAATTTTGTTCAGATACGCTCTGCTTTGCCATAACCCTATTCAGATACAATTTACTTCCCTATAACTGTATTCAGATACACTGTGCTCTGCTATAACTCTATTCAGATACACTCTGCTCTGCTATATCCCTATTCAGATACACTCTCCTCCGCTATAACTCTGTTCATATAAAATCTGAGCCACTATAAGTCTATTCAGATACACTCTGCTATATCACTATTCAGATACACTCTGCTCTGCAATAACTTTCTTCGGATAAACTCTGCACCAATATAAGTCTATTTAGATACACTCTGCTTTGCTATAAACTCCATTTAGATACACTATGTGCCACTATAAGTCTATGCAAATACACTCTGCTCTGCTATATCACTATTCAGATACACTCTGCTCTACTATAACTTTTCTTAGATACACTCTGCGCCACTATAACTCTATTCAGATACACTCTGCTGCTCTGCTATAAACATATTTAGTTTAGTTAAACTTTGCTCTGCTATATGTCTATTCAGATAAATTCTGCTCTGCTATAACCCCTTTCAGATACATTCTGCTCTGCTATATAACTCTGCTCAGATACACTTTGCCCTGCTATAACCCTATTCGGATACACGTTGCGCTGCTGCTATAACCCTATTCAGATACATTCTACTACTCTGCTATAACCCTATTCAGATATATTATGCACTGCCATAACCCTATTCAGATACACTCTACTCTGCTATAATTTTTTATTTATATACAGTCTACTTCGCTATAACTCTATTCAGATACACTCTGCTCCACTATAACCCTATTCAGATACACTCTGCTCTGCTATAACCCTATTTAGATACACTTTGCTTTGTTTTAATCCTATAAAGATACACTCTGTCCTGTTAAAAGTCTATTCAGATACACTCTGCTCTGCTACAATCCTCTTCAGATACACTCTTCTTTCTTTAACCCTATTTAGATAGACTTTGCTCTGCTATAACCCTAATCATTTACACTCTGTTCCGCTATAACCCAATTTAGATACATTCTGCTCAGCTATGACCCTATTCAGATACACTCTGCTCTGCTATATCTTTACTCAGATACATTCTGCTCTGCTATAACCCTTTCAGATACACTCTGCTTTGCTATAACTCTGTTCAGATAAACTTTGCCCTGCGATAACCCTATTCAGATACACGTTGTGTTGCTATAACCCTCGTCAGATACACTCTACTCTGCTATAACCCTATTCAGATACAATTTGCACTGCCATAACAGTATTTAGATAACACTATACTCTGCTATAACCCTATTCAGATACACTCTGCGCCGCTATAACTCTGTTCAGATACATCCTGCTCTGCAATAACTCTATTTAGTTACAATATTCTCTGTTATTATCCAATTCATATACACTCTGCCCTGCTATAAACCCCATTCAGATACACTCTGCTCTGCTACAACCCTTTTCAGATACACTGCTCTGCTTTAAATCTGTTTAGATACACGTTGCCCTGCTATATAACCCTATTCAGATACAAGTTGCGGTTCTATAACCCTATTCATATACACTCTACTCTGCTATAGCCCTATTCAGATACATTTGCACTGCAATAACCCTATTCAGATACACTCTACTCTGCTATAATTTCATTTAGATACATTCTACTCCACTATAACTCTATTCAGATACACTCTGCTCCGCTATAACCCTATTCAGATGCACTCTGCTCTGCTATATCCCTACTCAGAGACATTCTGCTATGCAATAACCCTATTCAAATACACTCTGCTCCGCTATAACCCTATTCAGATACACTCTGCTCTGCTATAACCCTATTTAGATACACTATTCTCTGTTATTATCCAATTCATATACACTCTGCCCTGCTATAACCCCATTCAGATACACTTTGCTCTGCTATAACCGTATAAAGATTTGTTATAAATCTATTCAGATACACTCTGCTCTGCTATAACTCTATTCAGATGCACTCTGCTTTGCTATATCCCTACTCAGATACACTCTCCTCCGCTATAACCCCCCTTACGATTTCCATTTTCTAGATTAAAAATATATATATTTTCTAGAATCTTTTCCAAATTCCTTCTTTTGATTAATTCTTTTGGTAAATACAGAACAGTGACTTTTATTGAAATATCATACTCACACTCTTAGATAAAAGGAGTTAAATTGTTTGTTAGAAATCGAATGGTATTGAGCTAGCTTTGAGTGTCATAGTGTCACAGTTTTAGAGCAAAAACTAGCAAAACCAAGTGCACAGCTATATAATACAAGTCTCCAGGTACAAGAAAACTAAATTTTAGCAACATTTGAGGCTGTCAATTTTTTTTGCAGAAAATAAAAAAAATTACTAATGGTCCCCCCCTTACAATTTTTATTTTCTAGATTAAAAAAAAAAATTACTGGAATCTTCTTTAAATTCCTATTTTTGGTTAATGTGGTAAAGATAAATACAGAAAGTGACTTTTATAGAAATATCAAACACACTTAGATAAAAGGAGTTAAATTGTGTGTTAGAAATCTAATGGTATTGAGCTATCTTTGAGTGTCATATTGCAGTTTTAGAGCAAAAACTAGCAAAACCAAGTGCACAGCCATATAATACAAGTCTCCAGGTACAAGCAAAATAAATTTTAGAAAAATTTAAGGCTGTCAAATTATTTGCAAAAAAAAATAATAATTACTAATGGTCCCCCCTTACAATTTTTATTTTCTAGATTAAAAAACATATATTTTCTGGAATCTTCTTTAAATTCCTACTTTTGTTAACGTGGTAAAGACACAGAACAGTGACTTTTATTGAAATATTATACCCACACCCTTAGATAAAAGGAGTTAAATTGTTCATTAGAAATCTAATGGTATTGAGCTAGCTTTGAGTGTCATATCGCAGTTTTAGAGCAGAAACCAAGTGCACAGCCGTATCCTACAAGTCTCCAGGTACACGCAAACCAAATTTTAGCAAGATTTGAGGCTGTCAAATGTTTTGCTAAAAAAAAAATATATTTTCTGGAAAAAGTCTACTTGGCAATCAAATACACCTGTCCGAGCACCCACACAACAAGCCCAAGGAGAAAGGAAAAATGTAAAAATGAATTTAGAGAGTTTGCAGAGAAAACCAGTTATTAGCTTCATTACCACTAGGGTGGAAAGGAATATGTACCAGAATACGACTAGTCCAAGAGATTAATATGATACAGAGGGAAGGCAAAATAAAACAAAATAAAAGAGCATATGAGCCAGACCCTAATGTGTATTTAGATTCAATTGGTCAACCTAGAGGTATTTCTAATAAATTTAAAGCTAGAAATGAAGTTCTATCAGTTCTATCAAATAAAAATGATGAATGGATTCATTATATTTACTACAATCAACAACAATGACTTAACAATGACATGGCAAAACTCTTGAATGGTTGATAGCTGATAAAGAAGGTGTATGTATATTGTTTGGAGACCAGTGCTGCACTTATATACCTAATAATAAGCTCCTAATGGCGCATATGAGCTATGACAAAACTGAAAAATTTAAAAGTAGAAGTTGCAACCAATGCTGGAAAAGATGGAATGTTTTTTGGGCTGTCAATAGTTATAGGAGGATTGTTATTTTGTTGTGTACTGCTTATATTAAAGTCACTAGTTATAAAAGCCACTGTTAAACAAATGGAAATGTTAAAATGGCATGATGAGAAGCTAATGCAACAAAGGAGCAAAGAGATGTATTATTTAGATCAGGATCAATCATCAGAACAGGATCCCAGATGAAGAGGATGTGTAATAATGAGCCATGCCCTGGGTGTAAGCACTAGCCTGGCCTCTCCCCAAAAGGCATCCCTCTATGATGCGCAAAGTATCTTGGTTTGAAGACATGTCTAAAACCAGAGGATCTTTCCAAGATTTGCTAAAATGTCATCTTGCACTGTGTTATAATTATTGTAAGTTCTACATAACCATGACAAGCACAACCAAAAACCATCTAAGTTACACTCCCATACCTATGATATCTAAATGAAAGATGTATTTCATATTATCTCTTTTAAAAAGTTACGGATGTCGAGTCTTTTACTCCTTCCTAGTCAAGTGTGGAGGGAGAGGTTTGGCTCGATTCTCCGCTAGAGTGCAGCTGTATAACTTAGTTGTTGTTAAGGACACTGGGATTTAATTAACTCCCAAGATTATTTGAGAAGGCTGTGTTGTACAACTGCATTCTAGGATTAAATATTTAATATTGAGACTTTAAAAAGTCTCAGAGGGGGAAATGTAGTGTATTTTCATGAATCAGACCATAATTAATTAAGTAGACTCTTACATGAATGATAGTGACTATGTACTCTATGTGTATGTAAGAAGTGGGGGTGCATGTACTGTGTGTGTGTGGGGGGGGGTAGATAGCAATGCCCTTATATGGTAACAGGTAAATGTGTTAGTTGTGGCTCTAGAGAATATTCACTATAGGGTAACATAAACATGTCAAGATAAGCCACTCCAATAAAAACCAGAGGTGGTGGTGCCATGTGGAATGTATAGAAAAGCACTCTGTCTGAGGGGGGTTAGAAACAGTGCTAAAGGAGGGGTTTGTGTAAAAAAATGTATAAAAAGATTTTTCAAAAACTGATCGGGAGAGAATTGCTACGTAGCCTCTCTCGGCTTTGTTGATTGATAATAAAGGCCGAACTCTTCTGGAAAGACTCTAAGTAAATTCTTCCACAAGGGCAGCAGAGAGATCTGAGACTCATCCACATGAAAGCCCAAAAGAGATGATAAGCCAAATAGCCAGCTCAGATCCAAACAGAGTAAACGATTACTGTGATGAGAAATAGTGGAGAAAAGAAAACCAAATACAACAATAATAAACCTAAAAGGGGTCAGGTGAAGGGAGTAAATGTGTTTCTGAAATCACATGCAGACACGGTATCAAAGGAAAAGAGATGAAAAAAAAATATAAAAGTGACACAGAGGATGAGCAATTTACACAATATTCTCTAATAATAAAAGGAGAAAAACATCATTATGTTCCCTGGACATTTAAGGATGTAACAGGTTTAATAAACCGACTGCCAAATGTCTGTAATGGAGCGCAGAAATGGATCACACGATTTGAGGAACACCCTACTGGACATCACCTGGCTGTAGGAGATGTAAAAGCAATAGTATCCAAGTATTGGGAAAAGCCAGAATGGCTAAAATATCTGACCAAGCTGGAAAAAAGAAATTTCGGATGACCCACACCAAGACCGGAGGCCTTTGGGGCCCTAGAGAAATACTATCTGGGATGCGCTGAGAGCTGTCTTTTCAACAAATGCTGATCCAGGAAGAGTGGAAAAATTTAAACTGGAAGACAATGAAGGTGTTGCTCAGTTTATCCTCAAACCACAGAGCGCATGGGAAGAAGAGATAGGTGCCCGCTGAAATGAAACAACTGCAAGTAAAGCATTATTCAGGCTGATGCTGAAAAGAGCACTACCCACTGAGGTGCAAGAACAACTGGGACTAAGTTCATTGCTCGGGTTTCATTTAAATTTAATGTGATTCATTATACAGAACTACACAGAAAGAAAGAGAAAGAAGCAAGAAAAGCAGCAGAAAACTTATTAGTGCAACTCCATAAAGCCCAACTAGGAGAGCTGACACAGAACAAACAAGAACTACAAGAGAAGAAGAAATAAGCTCCAAACAAGCAGCCTTCTTGGTAGCCGAACCTCAAACACAGACAGCAGCGCTGCTACCACCGCAAAGCATGAACCAAACAGTACCTCAACCGCCAGTTATGTACCAAACCTGATGCAGTGTATCACCTTGCTGCATCCCGCACAAGAACCAACAATCTTGGCGGAAATTGGGAATGAGTTAGCAGCACCATTCCTGATTGACACAGGTGCAACATTCACTAGAATAGGTAAAAAAGGCTCTAAGCTTCCCCTCTCCCATAGATCAATAAAGTTAGCAGGCTTCTCTGGAAAAACACAGACATTACGACCCTACTCTATTCACCAGATTTCTAGCAAACTTACTAGAAAGAGATGTACTCTGTAAATTAGAAGCAAAAATACATTGTGGTCCCACAGGAGTGTGGGTTACACTTCCAAAATCTTTAGCTCAACAATACATGGTCATGGAAAAAGAAAATGAACATGTACATTTAACTGGTATACTGGCTAGAACTGAAAGAAAGAACAACAACAAACCTGTGAAAAATCTACACAGAATGAAAACCATGGCTAACATTTATGCGACTGTAGAGAAGCAAGAAACCCCTGGTATTGCACACTAATGTATGATGAAGGAGGACAAAATGAAGAATATGACTGGCTCTGGACTGGACAGACAGAAGGCCAGGCAGACAATATAAAGATAACTGACATCATAGTAGGACAACAAGGAGTGGCAGCATGAACTGAGCTACCACCAGAGATTAAAGACTGGTATCAAGTACAAAATGCTGCTCCACATGTCACCCTGATGATCGGGCAAGGTTTTGAATCTAAAGATTTAGGACAGATGCTTAGGGATTCAGGACAGGTGAGAGAGTGGACACCAACAAATAACCCATACATACATCTATCACCAGACAAAAAGTACCTTAGAATATCACAGGTCACCACAGAATGCACAACAGCCACACAAATGATTTTTAGCAGGAAAGTAGGGATTCAGACAAACACAAAAATAGAAGCACAAATGTCACAACAAACAGAAGAACAAGAATTATCTGAACAAGAGGAAGAGGAAGCATTAGGGGAGGTTCCAGAGCAATTATGGACTAAACACCAAAGAGACGTAGGGCTAGTAAAATCAGCAGGGTAAGTGAAGATACAAACAAAATCGAATGCGATTATAAAAAAATGTAAAATATTTTTAATTACTTATAAAGCCCTAAATGGTTTAGCACCTCGGTACCTGAGTGAGCTCCTATCCTATTATAGTCCTCCACATCTGCTGCGCTCTCAGGAGTCAAGCAATTTGATTTTACCTAGAAAACAAAATCAACTGCAGGTGGCAGATTCTTCTCTCATCTAGCGCCTAAACTTTGGAATAACTTACCTTGCACTGTTCGGGAGGCAGACACACTCTGCCAGTTAAAACTAGATTTAAAAATCTCTTTAACCTGGCCTACACATGATACATACATTTTTATTATTCAAATCAGTTAAAGGATTATCAGGCTGCAATAATCAGGTCAACCGGAACCAGGAAACACCACCAATAACACATAATATATTTGTTTATCACCAGTCGAATTGCATCTACACTAACATATGTCTGTTCTTTGTTATTCCAAGTTCACCTTCGCCATTATCACTTGGAGACAATAAGACAGTTTCTCCGTGACCTCTTGTCTTCTAGACGGCCATCCGGACAAGACCACAGAAACTTTACTGCAGCATGGGTAACCTACTGGTTTATCTGGTTAGAGGAGAACTGACCCCCCAACTGAGTATGTAAGAAGTGCAACATTCCAATTTTTCCAGTGAGCAAACCATATTCAGATAAACAGAGTTTAGTACATGGTTTAAGACCAGTAAATCAAGTGGTAATGGCAGAAACACTTGTGGTACCAGATCCACATACATTATTGTCAAATATTCCGGATGGAACGAAATGCGCCCCTCTAACTTGGACTTCAGAGGAAGAGGTATCTTTCGAATTGATAAAAAGTGCACTAGCTTCAGCCCCAGCGCTGGCTAGTCCAGATTACAGAAAAAAAGGGTTTGCATTAGCAATCTTGACACACCAAAAACCAGGAATGGGAAAACAACCCATTGCTTATTTTAGCACAGCACTGGCTAATGTGGATCAACTATTGAAAGGTGTAGTACAATTAATCCTGCTGATAGGATGGTACTACCAGATAAAGGGATGCCACATGAGTGTAAAGAAGAAACAGAGAAATATTTAAAGGCAAGCGCAGATCTAAGACCAGAACCATTGGAAAATGCTAAATACATCTTCTTTGTGGATAGTTCATGCTATGGTACAAGTGAGGGAAGTAAAGCTGGGTACGCAGTCATGGAATATGTTAAAGAAACAGACTCTTTTAAAGCTGCAGCAGTACAACAACCATGCTCCGCACAATTGGCAGAATTAAAGGCCCTAACAGCAGCCTGTAAATTCGGAGAAGGACAGAAGTGTACAGTTTATTCTGACTTGGCATATGCATACAGAGTCTGTCATGCATTGGAGCAATATGGGCACAAAGAGGGGTTTTAAGGGCAGACGGATCAACAGTAACACATGGGCCAGCAATATCTAAACTATTAAGAGCCATGATGTTACCTAAAGCATTAACAATAATTAAGTGCATGGAAAAATAGAAGATGCACATTAATAAAAGATGCACATTGCATTGCAGGGAGGTTGCAACTAAAATTAGAAAAGAGTGGTGGTCACCATATTTGGCAGCAATAATAGACAAATCCCTCAGGATTTGTGAAATTTGTGCAACACAGAATGTGTAAAAACCTTTTACAGACATATCCTGCCACCACAGGAATCATTCAGACATCTTATGATGGATTTTGTTGACATGGTAGACAGAAAAAAGGGAAAGAGATACATTTTAGTAATAGTGGATCGATTTAGTAAATGGGTGGAAGTAATTGCTACAGCTAAAAATAATGCAACAACAGTGGCTTAATTTCTGTACAGGAAAGTGATTCCAAGATTTGGAATTCCAGATAAATTACGTTCAGATAATGGAACACATTCTGTGAATGATGTAATTGAGGAAATTGCAGAGGCACTTTGCATGAAAAGACACATGGGGTATGTCTATCATCCTCAGTCACAGGGAATGGTAAAAGAGCCAATGGGGTATTAAAGAAGAAAATTACAAGAATCTGTGCAGACACATATTTGAATTGGGTTCAAGCCTTAACCTTGGCTCTTATGAAAATGCATACACAAACTAACTGAAACACACATTTAATCTCACATGAAATGTTAACAGGTCATCCAGTGTCCGTTCCAGTTATACAGGAACCTTTTGAGGGTCCTCCATTGGAACAGCTGGAAGGTGAAATGACTAGCTGCATGCAACAACTGACCAAAATACACAGAACTTTGTATTCACAGGTCAAAGAGCATGGAGTGCATGAAGAACAGGTAAAAGAGGAACACCGCTGGTGGAGCCAGAAGACTACATATACATAAAGCTGTTTAAAAAGAAATACTGGAAGCATCCCCGACTGGAAGGTCCTTTCAGGGTTGTGGCAGCAACAACTACCGCAGTCAAAGTAGAAGGTAAGGAACACTGGCACCACCCTAATCACTGCTGTTGTGCCCCAGTGCCAGGGCAAGAACAAAAGACAGGCCAACAAAAACACAACCTGTTGCAGACACTGATCCAGACAGTGATGGCGATTCAAAGAGACCAGGTCCACAAAATAGAGGAGGCCCAGCAAGACACACACAAGCAAAGACAAAGTGAAAAGAAGCCAGACTTGCTGCTGGCAAACTAAAATAACAAGAAAAGTCCTGACAATTACTTAACCTTCTCGTACACTGTCGAATACAATGGACCGCCTATGCCCGAACCACCATCAGTTGCAAAAACAGATTTCTGTGGGCCTCAGACAGGCCAAAAACAGATTATACCATGGCGGTAGAAATCCAGACACCAAACCCAGGAAAACAGAATGATAATAAGATTAAGACTAAACGACTAACAGTGACAGGGCACCAGATAAACGACACGTGTTAGACAATCCTTTCCCTATGGACCTTTGGTGTGGACAACAATCAAACATTTCGTAATGTGATTCACAACAAACAACTTAATGTAACAGTATACCCATCACAATGGCAATTATAATTGACTTCTGGGCTAAATGCACTTCTGAAAAAGGAGGTGTATGCAAACCCCTGACAAAGCTACCAACCATTCTCATCGTACTTATGGTGATGGCACTGATATGCTGTTGTGGAGTTCCATTACTATGTTCTATAATTGCTAAGATGGCTCAGGCAATTTTTGGTCAGTATGTCATTATGTATGTGAAAGATCCGGACACAATGCCTGTTAGACATATTAAACGAAAGCAGGGTAGACCTGAAAAAGGTACTGATAAAACCGAACATGCTCTACGGTCTAAATAAATGATTTAATTATTTTTGTAAATACCACCAAGAATGTATAGAGTAACATCTAATCAAATATTACATAATTATGTTAAGAGTTGGTTAAGATATGATTTTCAAGGTTCAAGGTTCAAGAAGCTTTATTGTCATTTCAACCATATATAGCAGAATGCAGTACACAGTGAGATGAACTAACGTTTCTGGTGCTACACAAAACATAGAATTTCACAAAACAACAAAGAGCCACTAAACATTACAAGGACAGTGCAAAAAGACAATAAAGAACGGAACATAACACAATAGCGCCAACCATATTGTAAGATGAGGTAGACATGAAATGTGCAAATTACAACAGTATTGTGTTTTATAAGTATATCTTATTTCTTTGTTGTATGTTTAAGTGTTCTTGTGCAGTTAACAGCTGATGTCCCAGAGACTGCATCCTAAGACGTGCCTGTGTCCAAACGAAACCCTGCTCAGATGGTTTTCTGTACAGGGTGGCTGAGGACAAGGGACCTCTTATTCAAAGTTGCAGGGCCTGCCAGACAATAGCAGTTGAACCAGTACATGATGGAATCGTGCAAAAAGGTGTGGTATTCTGGTATTCCTACACGGCTGAACAAGAGCTTTTCCAGTGGGATACTGTACCAGAGGACCTATGGCCTTTATCCATACTTTTTTAACATGCGGATATAATCAGATATAATGGAATATGGATGCACCATGAGCAGAAGGATACGTATTGGCTAGAGAAAGGACTGAGCTTTGAGGTTCAGACATTTATAGTCGTTCAATCTCTTTAGAACATGCGTATGGAACCTGCGCAGAGCATGCTTTTTTGTTGTCACATCATATTCAACAACAGATGGTTTATAGTGTTGTTACGGTGTCCTTTTGTTTATATGAGTTACAGACATCACAGTCGAAATCGTTGTGGACATATCAAATTGTCTTGATAGCCAGTTCATTATGCAGTCGACATTAGTAATGAGACTATGGCCATTGTGCATGCCTATAAGCGACACAACCACAGACTGTGCAAGATAAATATGAGCTGCTTTACGAGATAGCAAGAAACTACGCATTCCTCTACCTTATTGGTAAGCTACCACGGGCAAAACAAAACTTTGCTTAACTGGAGCATCAGCATAATTATTTTTAACGGACCTGTTTTATTTTATTTCCTTTTTTATTTTTATTTTTACAACTGATTGATTTATCTTTCCATGAGAATATTACACTGTGTTATCACTGAGGTGGTCTTGTGGAGAATACTCACTCTCGCAAAAACAGCAGGTAAAGTGGGAATTTTTCCTCGAAATTGGCTTCATAAGGGTTTTTCGTCCTCTCCTATTTGGGAAAAATCTAATTACTGCAGTCATTGTGGGGGAATAATTTTGGTTTAATTTTTGTTTATTGTTTAAATTTTGGTTATTGGTAGATGGATGGAAAAACACTTCCCAGTCAGCAGGCCAGTTGAGAACAACTGAGTGCTAAATTAAAAGAAATCATTAAAGAAAACAGAAGAAATAGTTGATTCTAGAGTGAACTGACAAATCATTAAATGATTAGACTAAATGTGTGATTTTAAAATATAACTTAGAAGTAGTTTATATATATATATATATATATATATATATATATATATATATATATATATATATATATATATATATATATATATATAAAACTTCTATACAAGAGAAGAGTAAATAAAAATTAGGCTTACGCATTGTCAGCAGATAAATGTTCAAAAGTTCTAAGTTCTTGATTTGCAGGCAAGCCAAGTCAGGAAGAGAAAGGCTTTTATATTGACAACATCATTTTTGTTTACACAGGAAGTCAAACTTGAAATTATCTCACAATGAGAAAATTACATCACAATGCAACCCAGATCACACAGTATTGTTACCTCACAATGTAACTTACATCACAATGTACAATTACATCATCTTAAAATAAGGGTAACTTACATCACAATGAGGAAATTACATAATAATGGTAACATCATCACAATTGGATGAAACTGATTGAGTAAATTTGGAAATAATGAAAATTCATTGGTTAAGAAGAGGGAAAGACTAAATTTCATGGTTATAAAAGGACTGGATTTTCAGAGAATCTTTGCACTTGCTTTTGGGATTACACTCTGTACAGAAGTTTTGCTTTTTGCTTGAGACATTTATTGTTGGAAAGACTGCCTACTGTTGGATCCTCTGAAGGCTTTCTGACTGCAATAAATTGAAGATTTTTGCTCTTCTCACCTTGGACTCAAGAGTTTTTATTGTTTTTAGAAATTTATTATTTTCTTTAATAATTTATTTAGGACATAGTGGAAATTGGCTCAGATTTTAACACCCCTACGAATGTGTCCGCTCATAGGTGGGCTCTGAGTTCCGACAACGTACATCACAATGGGGAGATTGCGACATAATGGTAACTACATCACAATTGGATGAATCTGATTGGGTAAATTTGGAAATAATGGAAATTTATTGGTTAAGAAAAGAGAGGGAGTAAATTTCACAGAAATGAAAGGAAAGGATTCTCAGAGAATCTTTGCACTTGCTTTTGGGATTATACTCTGTTTGGAGGTTTTGCTTTTTGCTTGTGCCATTTATTGTTGGCAAGATTGCCTTCTGTTGGATCCTCCAAAAGCTTTCTCACTGCAATAAATTGGAGATTTTTGGTCTTCTTAACTTGGACTCAAGAATTTTTATACTTTTTAAAACTATTATTTTCTTTGATATTTTTTTAGGACATAGTGGAAATTGGCTCGGCTTGTGACATCCCTACGAATGTGTCTGCTCAGAGATGGGCTCTTTACAAGCAGCGCACCAGACGCGATCACCCCCATTTCAATGCAGTTTCTACTACGCATTTCGCTCATCCGAATAAGTTTGATATCTCACAAAAACGATGCAGAGGATTTTCACGTCAAAAGTAAGAAATGCTCTTTTATCATGACATTGCTTTTTGAAGAGCATTAGACTGGGCTTCAGTGGTATGGGATTCAGATCCACAGGTGCAATCATTTTTAAATTACTTTACAACTGTAAGGTTCTCATTTTATGTTTTGTTTTGTTTATGTTAGCTTAGCTTGCTAATGTTTTTTTTCTTTACTTCCTGTCTCATGATTCCCTGTGTCTCTGTGCTTCGTTTTCATTGGTTTGTTCAGTCATGTGTTGTTCATTGTCCCAGGTGTGTCTTGTTTAGTTCATTAGTTCCTTGTGTATTTATAGCTCCTCTGTCTTCCTGTACCACTTTGGTGAGTTCATGTGCCTGCTATGTTCATGTGCCTGCTATGTGCCTGCTATGTGCCTGCTCTAGTGTTTTGTATATAGTCACATTGTAAATAAATCTGCACTTGGGTTCTAACTCTGTCTTGCATCAGTGGACAAGCTCCAAGAAGGCTGCCGCACCCCGGCCAAGCTCCAAGAAGACCACTGCGCCCCGGCCAAGCTCCTAGATGGCCCCCACGCCCCAGTCAAGCTCCAGGATGGCGGCCGTGCCGCCGCCCAGCTCTAAGATGGTCGATGAGCCGCTGCCCAGCTCCAAGATGGCCACCGCGCTGCAGCCAAGACTGGTATCCAGTTTGGCGGATCCTCAGATGGAAACTACTAGGGCAAGTGGACTATCAAGGGTCTCTGTTTTGACCCTGAAAGAGGCAGTGCCCATCTCTGAGGCTCTCCCTGTCATAGGAGTTGCCATCCCCTGCGTTTGGGCCACTTACGAGCCTGCTGCCATGCCTAAGGGGTCTCCGGCCATGTCTGATGCCATGCCTGAAGGGTCTCTTGTCATGTTTGATGCCACGTCCGATCCTATGCCTGAGGAGTCTCCAGCCTCGCCTGATGCCGAGCCTGAGAGGTCCCCAGCCACTCCTGATGCCACGCTGGAAAATTTGCCATGTGGGAAATTGATATCGTCATGCCCACAACGTGAGAGACTGTGTGTGCCATGCCCGCAATGGCAAAGACTGAATGTGTCATGCTTGTGGATTTTAAAAAATTTGCTTCAGTGGATCAGCAGTTTTGTCTCTTTGTCCTGTTTTTTGCTATGGATATTAAATTATATTGAATTGTTTAGTTCTACATTAAAGTGTGTGTTTTGTTATTTATGTCGTATGAGTTTGATCTATATTACTTTTTTCTTAAATTATAGGCATACAGGAGTTTAAGTACTTGGGGTCAACAGAACAGAGCAATGCAGAGTGTATAATAAAGCTAAAAAAGCGAGTACAAGCAGGTTGGAATGGGAGGAGAAACGTGTCAGGATTGATTTGTGCCCCGGGAAAATCAGCTAGAATCAAGGGGAAGGTGTACAAGACCAGGGTGAGACCAGCTATTATGTATGATTTAAAGACAGCGGTAAGACCAGCTATGATGTATGGTTTAGAGACAATAGTGCTGAGGAAGAAACAGGTGGCAGAGCTGAAAATGCTGAGGTTTTCTTAGGGATTGACGAGGTTGGACAGGATTAGGAATGAGGTCATCAGGGGGGCGGTTCATGTTAGATATTTTGGGGAGAAAGCCAGGGAAGCCAAAATAAAGCGAATGATAAAAGCAATCAAGATCTTAAAATAGAAGAAGGTAAGGAAACATCACTGATACTAAAAGATTTAGAAAGTATAAAAGAATTAATGAGAAACGTAAAGAGATAAAGCCACAGGTGCATGAGTTAATGAAGAAAAAACAGCGTACATAAGGTTTGGAGGGGTACCAAAAGTTAATAGGATTTCTTAAATTTAAGTATGTAAAAGAAATTAAAATTCTAGGTTCAAACCTAGAAAAAGATGAGAAAGGGGCAGAGGAAAGAATGTTTGAAAAGTTGGTGGGGGACATAGGGGGGAGATTAATATTTTGAGGAAGAAAGATATTGGAAAGTAAAGATTTTAGTGGAAAATGCTTTAAGGTTTTTTTAAAAATCTGGCATATTTTATTTGAAATTTTAATACCAAGATGAGTGGAAATAAGAATATGTGTTTTGTAATTTGTTTGGGAGAAGTTTCAAAATTGTGTATTCTTTTTTTGTGTGTGTTTTAAAGATCTTGTTTTTGTATTGAATGTTTTGGGCATAAATTCAATTTCTGAAAAAGTCCAGCAAACTTTTCGTTTGGGAAAAGGGACCCTGGTTCCAAGTCAGTGTCATCACTACTGCTACTTCATTATCACTAATCCAGATGTTGTGTCTGTTTAATTTAAGAAATGTGTACAGAGTTTTCTAGCTTTTTTTTACTATGCTCTGTAGCTATGTTTCCATTTTGACTATAGCCTCTTTTGATGAACACAGGTCTGTAAAAATGGAATCATTGTCAACTGCAAAATATTAAGCAAAATATAAGTACTCAATTAATTAATTCTGGCTCAAACATGTGATGTGTGTTATAAACATACAATATATATTATATATTATTGTTGTTACAGTTGCCCTTGTTTTTACCACCATCTGGTGGTATAAACGAATAAAAGCTATTATAAAAAGAAAAAAAGCTATTCTACTTCCCGAGTGTTTCCGTTTTTATATCGTGTTTGTTTTTCCTTTTTGCATTTCTGTTTGCTTTTTTTGTTTATTATTAATAAAAAACATTGTGCACTCGCCTGCATCTCCCGCCTGCTCCTGTCAGCCTATACAAACATAACAATTATATCTTCATATTTACTATTTATTGTAACTGTGTATATATCTGTAAATAGTATATGTTTAGTTTTTATTTAATTTTTTTCTCTCCTTTTATTTTTTTTTTAATTTTGTGTCTGCATGCTACACCAAGACAAATTCCTTGTGCTCTCAAGCGCCCTCTACTGTAAAAGCCAATAAAAGATTTTCTGATTCTGTATTGTCCCAAATATAAGGATAATGTAGTAATAATACTGTAATGTTTATCCCTAAATTCACAACATATACTAAAAACTAATTTGGGTCACATGCACAACTGTAATTAGCATTTAAATGCTTGTGATTTAAATATTAGCAATAAGTGTTCTGTTCAGTAAACATTGGTAATTATAGCTCACTTGAATGCTGTACTGTTGTTCTTGAATTTAACATCATAAAAATGAACCATTGTTCTAGTATAGTAAAAGAGTGATAACCAAGTATTTTTATTATTATTTTATTGGTATTGGTATTTATTACCATTTTTACAACAGTTTTACTATAAATAGCATGGTTAAACTATAGTTAGAAAAAAGATCTCAGTGACGTATGGTAACCCTCGTTCCCTGATAGAGGGAACAAAGACTTGCCACTGTGCTGGACTGCCCCTGGCTGCGATACTGCTCATCGGTTTATTTATAACTAAGATGTTCACATTCTGTTGCTCACTCCGGCATTGTGAAGACACTATGGGTAAGCCAACGTGCCACTGCTGCCAGCTAGGGGGGGTAGTATGTGAAGATTCGCCCAAGGACTGACAAAAGGCGGTACTACCTAGTAAAGGCCCCGAGGTGGGCTCTGCACCAGGTGGAGACAACCAGATCCGAAAACCCAAAACCTAGAATGGTTCCAGGGAGAGGGGAACACTGTACCGGAAACAACTTAGCTCAGTGGAAAAACACACATGGGGCCGCAAAAGGAGCCACTACATGCGGTACTCAACCTAGCGAGGGTTCCCCAGGTGGGAACAGCCTGGCTCTGGTCTCCACTAGCTAGTCCCTCCACTGGGCTGGGGAGGGCAGCTTGATGAAAGGATGAGGGGTGGTCCTGAGAAGGTGGTCCTGAGAAGGTTCCTCCTTAGGAGAATCAGTCAGGGGGTGCTACTGCCAATAGAACTTGCTGGGTCAGTAAGGCGCCACGAGCAGCAGCTGCTCCTGGTCCTTCCTGACCTGTGCCATGAGGCTTACTAGGGGAAATGTGTACTCGCGCAGTCCCTTGGGCCAGCTGTGTACCAGTGCATTCATACCAAGGGGGGCCTCGGACAGGAAATGCCACAGCTGGCAGTGAGTCGATTCTGTCTAGGGCAAACAGATCCACCGGCACCTGGCCAAACTGACTTCAAATCAGCTCCACAACCTCTTGTGAGTGAGCTAGGATTAGCCAGTCATCGAGTTATTGAGGATGTGTATGCCCGCCTCCTGGATGGGGGCTAAGGCAGCCTCTGCGAGCTTTATGAAGACACGCAGGGACTGGGACAGTCTGAAGGGAGAGGAACCTTGTACTGGTATGCACAACCTTCTAAGGCAAACCAAAGAAAGGGTCTGTGTCTAGGAAGGATCGAGACATGGAAGTACATGTCCTTTAGGTCTACAGCCATAAACCAATCCTGGTATCTTATGCACGTTAAAATGTGCTTGAGGGTTAGCAGGGAGTCCCCATTCTCAGTCCGGATCTGATTGCAGCTATCAGCAAGGAGGCACCCAGACTGACCGGGTGCACCATGCTGGAGGTTTGACCCAGTAGAGGAGAATATTGCTCTTTTTTTGACCAAGTGGCAAGATACGAGGTGAGATAGGAGCTTGACCCCATTCCCCTCCCAGGGGAGCATCCGAAACAGTCTCCCGTCTCAGGAATGCTTCAAAGCCTTATAAAGTTTCTTAGTATCCTGCTGACGAGCCTGCGATGCCACCTTTCTGCGAGTAGACTTGGGTGGTCTGGCTTGGCTGTGGGTCCCAACTGCCGCCATGTCACTGCACCTTTCGCAGGGGGCTGTCTCTGGGAGGAAGCAGACTGGGCCTGCTGGCTAGGGGAAGCGGTGCTCGTGCTTCCTTTTTGCCAAAGGAAGATGTCACTTACGGAACGTAAATGGCGCCAAACTAGATTTCGAATGATTCTGATGATCAACTAACCGCATCAGATCAGAACTTAAAAACTTTTACTTTTAAAGAGAACAACCTAATCACACTCATCTCATTCACAAAATCGTCAACTTGTGTATTAGATCCAATACCAACACACTTTTTTAAGCAGATAGTACCAGCAGTATCAGAACCACTGTTGAAAATAGTTAACTCTTCACTCAGCAGTGGGTATGTTCCGAAATCTTTTAAATTAGCAGTTATTAAACCTTTAATTAAGAAACCTGACCTCAACCACAATGAGCTGTCGAACTACAGGCCGATCTAACTTTCTGTTTATCTCCAAAATCCTAGAGAAGGTAGTAGTGCAGCAGTTATGTTCATATTTACGAAGAAATAACATACACAAACTTTATAAATCAGGATTTAGGCCTCATCACAGCACAGCGACAGCACTGGTCAAAGTAGCTAATGACCTCTTATTGGCATCACATCAAGGCTGTGTCTCGTTGCTTATATTACTTGACCTTAGTGCTGCTTTCGACACCATAGATCACAATATTCTTATTCACAGATTAGAAAAAGTAGTAGGAATTAAAGGAATGGCTCTTGCGTGGCTCAGGTCCTATTTAACCGATTGTTACCAGTTTGTAGATTTAAATGGTGATTATTCTGCGTGCCTGATGCGAAAGGCCAGTTTAATAAAACTGAGCAATGTGTGAAGGAAATAAGGGATTGGATGTTATGCAATTTCCTCTTGCTTAACCCTCACAAGACGGAGGTTCTGGTTCTAGGACAACAGGTAGCTAAAAGTAAGCTTTCTGATCACACCTTAACCCTAGGTTCTCCTTTTCTACATTGTCACTTTAACGTTTTCCTTCTTTTTTGTCTTTCTTTCCCTTTCTCTCTTTCTCTTTCTCTCCCTGAGATGGAAATCTCATTCTGCCTGAATAAAACCAAAAATCCAATAAAAATAATAATGCCATTTTCCCATATTCATGGATATCACATCCAGTGATCCATGTTTTAAAAAAAAGATTTAAAAAAAAAAAGTCTTTGGAAACCTCTTATAAATTAAAACTGATACTTCCATGTGTTCCTCTTGGCCATCTCTACCGGTAAAACCGCTCCCACTGCTCGGCAAGTTTTAATTCAGTAACAGGTGATATTAGTAAACACGGCAAATATCTAGACAACACATTTCAGCCACACACATACACACATGTACAGACAGACCCAGGTTTAACAAAGGACAACCCGCTTAGTGCGTGTGCAAAACACAAGTAAAGATCTCGGTTGCTGGAACAGATTTAATCCCTCACTTTGAATCCACTTTCACAGGTTGTTTTGTGTACTTTCATTGTAGGCCATGGGATCCTAGGCCATACTTTTATTTTGTTTGATATTAAAAAAATTTTTTTGCGCATTTGTGCATTGCGTTCGTGGTGGATATCGGATATACTATAAAATTAATTTTACAAAATATTCAAATGACAAAAAAATATAATAAATATACTTATATGATTTATTTTATTTATTTTTATGGTACAATATTTTCATTGATTTATTTTTATTACCGCACCCCCAGCCCCCTTATTTTTCTTGGACTCAAAGCCTGTCATGCTGCAGTACCCTGATCACTCAGTTGCTAAATTGTTATTTAATATAATAAATATTTAAAATTGCAAAGTTTAAATTTAGTTATATTAAATAATTAGTTATTAGCAGACTGATTTGTGTCAGACTCCATACAAACAGCATCTGCACTGTTCTCAGCCTCGGGATGAGGTAGGTTTATGTTCTCATTTTCCACTTAAACAAGAAATAAATTGAAAATACGAGGCTGTTTTTTTGGCAAAAGGAACCTTCATAAAAAAATAAAAATAAATAAAATGCTCTGACAAGAAAATCATTACAGATTGTTGGTGTTGGTGTAGACAAAGGTTTTTCTGCCTCTTCTATCCATGTTACCTTGCTGTGTGCCTGCAAGACTTGTCCGTGTGCAATGGTGCTCAATAGTGCCTCTAGTACAGCATAATCAGTGATAAATGTCCTGCAATAAGAACACATATTCCCAGGAAAGACATTACCTGTTTCTTTGTGATTGGCTTAGGAATTTTCTGAATAGCTTTGACTCTGCCAGACTGCGAAAACTAGATGGCCCAGAAACTTTACCTCTGCTTGAACAAACAGAAATTTAGACACGCTTGCCTTGTGTCCATCTTAAGCTGTATGGAAAAGTAATGCAAGTGTATCTTTCTTAGATTGCTTCTCCGTGGGTGCCGCTAACAAACAATCATCAACATATTGCAGTAAAACCGACCTCAGAGTGAGTTCCAAGGTTCAAGACTTGTTTTTTAGTGCCTTTTTAGTGTTTTTTTAGCACCATTGTAAATGGTGGGTGAGTTGCAAAATCTGAGGCATAAACAGGTAAATGTGTATGTTTTCCCGTTGAATAAATAAACTGACTGTGTACAGGTACACTAAAAAAAAAATGTTCAATGACTTGTTGACAACAATGAGTTTCACTTTTTGATTTACTAAAGTTTGACCTAGTCTAACAAATGTATAAATGAAGGATCAAATATAATTTTTAACTACATTCCCTCCCTTTTGTTTCTTTTGAAACACTTATGGAATATAAAAATTATATTCAGAACACAAATCATCAATACATAGCTTGTGCTACTGTTAAAGTAACCTTGAGAGCCATTTCTGCACATAGTGTGCTAAGTGAAAACATGCAAAACCAAATTAATGCTGTTTTTGTCTCTTGTTATTTCTGTAGTAAAATTCGATCCGGGACAAGTATTACTCTGTCACCTGTTTCTTTGAGCTAGAAAAGAGGGGAAATCTAAATAGTCAGGGAGTTGCTGATTCCTTCACCGGGGTTGAGACGGAGGAACCCCCTTTGTTGCCGGTCTTACTTCACTGACCTGTGTCTCTGCGACCTTCACTGCAATGGACGTTGTCAGGGGAATCTGGAATAGACCCTGCCACCTTTTCGCTTTCCAGCTTTTCCTCCAGAAGTCCTTTACGACGACTCACTCGCCTGGTTTCAAATCATGCAGCTCTCCCTCGGTCGGTTGTGGCAAACAGCTCTTTACCTGTTAATGAATGTTGGATAAGACAAAGGACAGATTAACACAATAGTTTAACATTGTATTTTCAAGAACGTTGGTAGTGAGAGCTGAAGATGTTGGGGGTCCCGGCCCTGTGTTGAGATTCCTGCCAAACAAATTTTCAAATGGGCTTAAATTGTTTTTGTAACGCGTGTGCGCACGTGCACAAATGAGACATTTTTGAATGTTAGAAAGCCCTTTGTAAACCAGTACCTATGTATTTCTGCTCCCATTCCCCCCTTCGACACGTGGTCCCTACCATGTCACAAGTTCCTGGCCACACCCCATCCTTGACAGTGCACTCTGATCTTTTCCAGAGGGCCCTTTCCTCTGGAGTGGTGAACGACTGCAAATCTGGAAGGTTAGCTGTGGAAGAACATATTTTTGTCAAACATAAGTCACCATGCTCAATCAATTGTAATGCCTGTTTAGCTGCAGCATCCGCTCTGGCATTTCCTGTGGAAACTAAATCTTTTTGGTTAGTATGGGCTTCACATTTACAAACTGCAATGGATTTTGGGAGTAGGATGGCCTCCAGGAGCAATCGGTTGATAGTGCGTAATGGTTTTACCTGAGGATGTTAAAAACCCTCTGTGTTTCCAAAGTGTCCCAAAATCATGTACCACCCCAAAAGCATATCTGCTGTCTGTGTAAATCATCACTGTTTAACCCCTTTATTAATTTACATGCTTCAGTTAGCGCAATTAACTCTGCAGCTTGTTCTGATAATTGTGAAGGGAAGGGCTGTGCTTTTAGTGTGGTGTAAATTGTTACTAAGGCATAACCCATGCAACCTTTGCCTGATGCTGGGTCCCTTGAAGTGGATCCATCCACGAACAATTCAAGATCAGTTAGTGAAGATTCTTGTAAATCTGGTGTCGTGCTGCAAACCTTGTTCACAACCTGTACACAATCATGTTGTTCTCCATCATCAGCTGTTGGAAGAAGAGTGGCAAGATTTAAGACCGTACATCTTTAACAGTTGCATTCGGCATTTCAAGTAACACTGTGTTGGTACCAACAATGTTAAATCACTATAGCCCACAATGTCACGTGATGCATTTACAGCTTTTTCAGCTGCAGCCAATGCTCTTAAGCACATCGGGAGTCCTGCTGCAACTGGGTCGAGTTTAGCTAAAAAATATGCTACAGGGCATAGTTTATCACCATGTTGTTGTAAAAGCCATCTATTACTTGTGTAAATAGGCGATTTGGATCTGGTATGCCCAATGTTAGTGTGTTTTGCAATGCTAGCTCTAACTGTTTAAAGGCTTCTGTTGCCTCTTGTGTCCAAGTAACTTTGCTGTGAGCTTGTAGGCCTTGTCCATGAGCAATAGCACTCACTGGTGCCTCTACACAGCATAATCAGGAATAAACATCCTGCAATAACAACACTTGCTACAAAAGGCCATTCTCCAGGTTCACCTGGAGCTCTGATCTTTTTTACAGGGAAAATAGGGGTGGGCACTGGGTTAGATGAACAGGAAACAATCACCCCAGCCTCCAAGAGTGAATTGAAAACTAGTGTGATGCCTGCAATAGCTTCAGGGTTTAGGTGGATATTGTGCTTTTCCAGGCCTTAAGTCAGATTTGGAAGTAATGTGCACAAGTGGGCAGTTTTTAATCAAACCAATGTCATCTTTACGTTTAGCCCAAAGGTGTCATGGTACTGAGCTTAGTCTGGGGTAAATCTTTCTAATCTTACCATTTTATGGTCAAGTTTTTTAAACCATGGCCTGGAAAAAATCATCCTCCGTGCCAACTTGGGCGAAACTATGGTTTTATGTCAGTTCTGTTGTCAGGGGTTATGTCACACGTGCGTTCAGTCCAGGTTAACCAGTTCAAATGTTTACAAAATGCTCTAGCCTTTCTACTAACCCAAACAGTTTAATCTTCCGTTACAACCCGATCTTTAGCTTCACAACACAATTTAGTCCAAAAACCCAATTCTTTCCACACATGAATTGAAATCAATTTCAGCAGTGCATCTGGTCTCATCCCAGAATAACCTCTTTAAAAGCAGCACATCTGGACCCACCAGAGTCCTAAACCAATCTTTTTCATATGATGTATCCAGCCCTACGTGTATGTGTGCTGTGCAGTGTCTATTAACCTCTATTCATACACATAGAGCAAATGTCTCGGATCGTGTTTGAGGAATTCGCACATCATATCCCTTTCCAGTAAATTTACTGGACAATGGTCCGATATTAGAAACGAAAATTTGAACGCTAAGTTAGTATCAGTGGTTTGAACTGTGAGAGAAGTGGAGTTTTTCTCTTCCACTACTGTGCCACATGCACTAATTAAAAAAATTGTTTGACTACTCATAGGTGAAAATATTTTTAATTTGTCAGATTACCCGCTCCTGAATCAACCAGAAAATTAACCAATTGACCTTCTAAAAATATTAGCAATATTGGCAATTTTTTTTTTGGAAACCTTTCTTGTTTAAGCGGATTTATCTTTATAAGAAACGGAGAAAGGAAGCAGGCCTTCATTGCAGCAGGATAACTATTTTTCATTGCAGTGTTTTATAAGCGTTTATAAGCGGTGGTTTTACGCAAGAGTGTGTAAAAGAATTTTCTGACTCACCGTCACCAGATGACCCCCTCACCTCAGCCTTCTAACTTCAATCTGCTCGGCCTTTGTGTGTGTTGGAATGCTTTGGTAAGGGCATTCATTCTTTTACTGTCCAGTAAACACTCATTTCGGACTTTCGCTGGTCCTTGGCCACATCCACGTCCTCGTCCTCTTTCACGGCCTCTGCGGTGTTGTCGAAACTGTTCACCGCATTGTACTAGGAAAACTTGCAACATTCTCAGTTGGGTTTGATGTAACATGTCTTCACGTTTGGTTGTGCGATCCTGCTTCTTTTGCTTAAGCAGTTTTTCAGCATGTACAGCATATTGTGTGATCAAGTTCAGTTTACCAGTGTCGCACGTGATGCATGTTTGTAATGTCACAAGCAATCAGGTCAGAAAACCTCAGTGAGTCTCGTGAGATACTGAGCACAAGCCTCTGTGTCTTCCTGTTTGCACATACTGATCTTTGTCATATCCATTCTTACAGGAAATGGGGTAATGAAGGCGTTACACAGATCTTCCACAAACTGTCTGTTCTCAGCATGTATCCATTGTCTGTGTGTCTGCATCATGTTGTGCTCTGGCCAGGCTGTATTAATCCTTAAAAGATTCATCCCCACCTTTTTCATCAGAAGATGTCTAAGTTCATAAGAAGTCGGTCTGAATTCTCTGCAGAATTGTCTAAACTGGAGGATGACCTTGAGTGGATTTGAGCCAGGACTGACTCAAATTTGTCATCGTCCTGATTGTCTTCATTCGAATTTTGTGGTCAGAAGAAGAAACACGCCTACGGACGATAGCTAGCTTTGTTCGTTGATCTTGGAGAAGTCCCGAGACCCATCGTCAGACGCGGAGCCCCGCGTTGGGTGCCAGGAATGTGGTGGAAATTACTAGATCATCCTGAGCAAATGAGCAGAGGCACCAGAGAAAAAGATTGTAGTCAAATTTATTGTTGCTCAAAGTCAAGGCCAAACAACATCCAGTGTTCACTAATAGCATGCAATCTTAAGGGCTGTGCTCTATTTAAACCCAAGTTAAAACAAGTCCTTTCTCCCTTCCCAGATGTCTTCTGTTTTTTCAAGACCTCGCTTCGGTCGTTATTGCTGAGTCAGCAAAGCCGATGGCCTTGCCTTTGGGTGCAATCACCTAAACCCTTAGGAAATCACTCCTTATATGGTTATCACGTACAAAACACAACAGGATTCACAGTAAGGTTGAGACATAACAGTTTTCTCAGTTCCACTAAGAAAAACAGACATACATCGTGTTCTCGTTGTTATCTGAAAGTCTGCAAAAACTCTTGGTTATTCTAAAATACACATACTTAAGTTTGATTAGTCTAACAAATGTATAAATGAAGAATCAAATATAATTTTTTCAACCACAGGATTCAGGACATTAGGTGCTCTCTGAACCACTGCATCATTGACAGCTTTCAAGTCTTGCACAAACTGTCACTCTTCTGGCTCACCTGGTGCCCTGATATTTTTTTACATGAAAAATGGGAGTGAGCACTGGACTGGTTGGGCAAAGAACTATGACTCCGGCCTCCAAAAGAAGCTATGGCTTCAGGCTTCAGAGGGTCCTTTTTTCATCCTTTTTTGAGTCTGAATTCAGATTTAGGTGTGATGTGCACAGGAGAACAATTTTCAATTAATCCCAAGTCATTTTTCTAGAAATGTTGAGGGACTGATCTAAGTCTGGGATCTGTCAGTTCAATTGTAAAAATTGAAAATTATGTTTTTTTCTCCTACTGTCTGAGAGGTACCACGGGTTTGGGTCGATGCCATCATCTGTCCTATCTGCCCCAGTCAACCAGTTCAATAGTGTGAAGTAGGAATCCAAGTTTTGTCATCAGTGGGGGTCCAGATAATAATAATAATTGCAGGTGTTAAACAAAATTAGGTTGATAGTTTGATTGTTTAATTCTGCTGTCCTCAAAAGCCACGACTTTAGATACACTGATTTGTTTTAATGGTTTATGTAATAGAGGGCAGAGAGACTAAGTGGTTTACATCACCATTTGTCTTAAAAAAAAGGTCAGATGAGCAACAACTAGAAAATACCTCTGAGTGATAAAATAAGAACAGAACATTGGGCCTGATTTGTTAATCTTTTAGAAAAAAAAAGGAATAGAAATTTTTGTTTAAAAGAGGTGTTTTATGTAAAAATAATTTATGTAAAAAATCAAAGTGTAACAACCCACATAAATAAAGAGCAACATTTTATATAGATTATTAAATCTGAAGTGCAGGTATTTCTGGATTATGGATTATGGTATTTATGGTGTTTTAGGATGAAATGGTGGTGCTCTGTTTTTCAGGCCCCATTCCAATGCAGTGTGGAAATGTAGATTGCAGCAGGTTATGGTCGCTGAACCGCTGGATGTCCAATTAATTAAACAATGTGGTCTTAATATATAACTGGAGCAACTTTGAGGACAAGACTGGCTTTTTAGGGGAGGACAGTGTCCACCCCAATCGGTAAGATGCTGCTCTCCTTTCTTGTAACATAGAACATAGTCTTAGAACAGCTCCAGTTAAATAGTGACTACCAAGAGCTAGAGCCAGGGAGAAGACAGAAAGCTAAACCGATTGTCTGCTAGCTGCAAAGACTCACCAGGGTTCACCATATTGAGACTGTGTCTGTCTCCCGTACAAGACTAAAACATAGAAATTCTCTGGTAATTTGTTTAGGTAATTTAATGTTAAATTAAATAAAAGCGAAATACACAGCCAGCACCTCTGATCTAAAGATAAGTCTGTTAAATTTCAGATTCCTCATTTCAATAGCAATGATTATAAATAAAATTATTACAGATCAGGAGTTCTCTTATTTCAAAAGCAATGATTTTAAATGAAATTATTACAGATCAGGAGTTTAGTGTAATGTATCTGACCGAAACTTGGATTATACTGAATAAATATATCACATTAGATGAAACTAGTCCTTCTGACTATAGTTACATAAATCAGCCCCGGCTAAATTGCAGAGGGGGCAGCGTCTTAGCCATTTTTAATAATAATAATCTGAGTGTCACAAAAACTAAACACAAATGTAATACATTCGAAGTTCTTTATATCAACATAAAGTATCTAGAGTCTAAAAGCAAGTCAAGTCATTCAACATTTCGTTACACTATAGATGATGTGGATTCCTTTAAAACCAAAATTATTAGGGAGAAAAAATTAGCACCATGGTATATTGAATATGCGCGCACCTTAAAACAGACCACTCGTACCTGGGATCAAACCAAATTGTCACTGTTTATAATAGCCTGGAAAGAGAGAGCCTTCTGAATTATAGAAAATCTCTTAGTGCTGCTAAATCTGCATATTTTTCCAACCTCATAAAAACCAAAAATATAATCCCAGATTTTTATTTAGTATTATAGCAAAATTATCAGGAAATAAAAGATTTTAAGTAACATGCAAACTATCAATAGGCAGTGATGATTTTAACTTTTTTTAAATAAAACATTTAAAACATCAGACTACTAATATAAATCCAAATTATTTTATAGAAAACCCTGTAGATATAATCTGCACTATAATTATAGCAGATAGTCAATCATTCATTCATCTGCTGGAGCATATCCCAGCAGTCTGTGAAAGGGCAAAAGGCAGGAGGAGTACACCATGGACAGGTTGCCAGTCCATTACAGGGCCATGCACACACACACTTACTGCAATGAGCAATTTAGAATAACCAATCAACCTTACATACATGTTTTGGACTGTGGAGGAAAACCAGACAACCCGGAGTAAACACATGCAAGCACGGGGAGAACATGTGAACTCCACACAGAAAGACCCCTGCCCGGAAAAGGAACCCGTGCCAACAGTGCTAACCACTAAGCCAGCATGCTTCCCAGCAGATAATCAATTAAAAAGTTTTACTCCTATTCAGAAGAATGAATTAATTTCACTTATTTACGCTGTACGGAAATCTTTTAAACTGGCAGTTATTAACCCCTCAATTAAATTCCTGACTTTGACCCTCGCAGCTCTCCAAATTTAGGCCAATATTACCTCTTTACCTCAAAAATTCTAGAAAAGGCTGAATCACAGCATTTACACTCACACCTACCATTTTCATAATGTATTAGTTGGGATTTAGGCCCCACCATAGCACAGACACAGCACTGGTTAAAGTGGTAAATTACCTGTTATTGGCCTTTGATCACGGCGTTGTTTCCTTGAAAGTGTTGCTTGATCTTAGTGCATCTTTTGACACCATTGATCACAATATCCTCCTTGATAGACTAGAAAATGTTGTTGGAATAAAGGGAACAGTTATCAGCTGGCTTAGGTCCTTTTTGACTGATCGTTATCAGTTTGTTGATTTAAATAGTGAGTTTTTAGAACTTTTTGAGGTAAAGTTTGGTTTTCCAAAATGTCTTAGGTTCTCTGCTTTGTTTCTGTATATATGCTGCCCTTTGGTGAAATAATATGTAACCATGGCATTAGCTTCCTCTGCTATGCTGATGAATTTTTTCACTGCTATTCTATTCTGTTTCATTTTCTAGTCTTTCCTCTGAGGCTCATCTAATTAACATTATTAGGATTGCCTACTTTCACCTTAGAAATATTGGCAAAATTAGTAATATTATTTCGTTACGGAATGCAAAAAAACTAGTTCATGCATTTGTCTTGATTAGACAACTGTAAGGCTCTACTGTCTGGGTGTTCTGGTAAATGTATAAATAAGCTTCATTTAGTCCAGAATGCAGAGACAAGAGTACTTACTAGATATAGAAAAATATAACCACATTACCCCTGTTTTAATCAGTCTACACTGATGTACCTTTAGGATCCTATTTAGATCCCTAAAAAATTGAAGACCGCAACAGGGGGCAAAGCTTTCTCCTACAAAGCCCCACAGTGGAACAACCTTCTACTTAGTGTTCAGTGTTAAAGTCAAGGCTAAAAACGCATTTACTAAAACGCATTTAAAAAAAACAAACATTTTTTGCCTATCTGTAGTTTTTCTTAGGTAAAGGGGCAGAACTGAAGGGATAAAAGATATCAAGTGTTTGGTGAACTTATATAATATTTCTATGCCACTTTTACATGTCCTACGTGGTCTGGAGGACTGGCCTTTATCACACAGATCCCTCGTATCTGTGTTACCTTCTGGCTCTAGATATGCTGCGTTAGCTGTTCTTGCCGGAGTTCCCAATCTACACAACACCTACCATAACACCTACACAACAATACGCTTAATAATCCATAGCTTTCTCTTTCCCCTATCTCTCTCTCTCCGGCCCAGGTTAACCTGCCCCTGAAGTACCAGCGACCAGGTTCCTGCCCCTTTCCTCGATTTTGAGGAGCTTTGAGGATGGACTGGAACTTACTCTGCTCCGCTGACCCAAGGCTAAAATTTACATTACATTTGATCATACAATAAAATGCAGTGCCATTCAGATGAGAATGGGTTCCCTATTGAGTCTGGTTCCTCAAGGTTTCTTCCTACTTTTTCTTGTCACTGTCATTTTTCTGGCTTGATCATTAAGGACAAACTTACACTTTTTACTGCAATCTGTGTAAAGCTGCTTTGAGACAATGTCTACTGTGAAAAGCACAAACAAATAAAATTTAAATAAATAGAATTTTTGGTTTGAAGGCAACTATTAGTGTTTTGAATCTGTGCAGCTACTGTCCAAACTATTCTGAGACCTACAGCAGGCATTAATTTGAACTGAGTTAATTTAATTGATAAGTGCAACATTTCTAAAAATTGTAATTAAATTAAAAGTAAATAAAAAATTTATATTTTCTATGTTCTATTGTAATAAAATAGTGACACATGTAAATAGAAAGTCTTTTAATTTTTTTATTCAAATTTAAAAAAAAAACCTCCCAACTTTTCCAGAAATTTAGTTTGTAGTAATAAAATAATAATACTACTAATAATAATAATAATGTTCAAAATAATTGCAGATGTTAAAGAAAAACGTTAACTTCATTTTTTACTTCTGCTGTCCCCAAAGCTACAACTGTAAAAACACTTATTTGTTTTAATGGTTCATGTAGGGAGGGCAAAGAGTGGTTTACATCACTATTAGGCCTAAAAATAGGTCAGATGATCAACAACAAGAAAAGCTTTCTGAGATTATAAAATGATAATATGAGAACAGAACATTGGGCCTCATTTATTTATCTTTTAGAAAAAAATAGTTTATAGAAATGTTTGTGTTTAAGAAAATGTTTTCTGTAAAATTCAGTTTTGTGGTTTATCATGTACATGACTAAAGGAATTTTCTGAAGAAACTGGGCAGAGTTTTACTCACAACCTTTTTAATAGTGTTTAAATGAATCGTAACCGACCCCATGATCTATACAGATCGGTCTTCATCAGTTTAACACATTCACACTAATTAGTTATAAAATTCACACGATTCCATAATAGGCGGTTAAGAGAAAGAGGCGGTTTAAAGCAATAGGCAGTTAAGAGGAATAGGCGGTTTACAGGAATAGACAGTTTAAAGAAATAGGCGGTTTAAAGGAATAGGCGGTTTAAAGGAATAGGCAATTTAGAGGAAAAGGTGGTTTACAGGAATAGGCGGTTTACAGAAAAAGACGGTTTATAGGTATAGGCGGTTTAAAGAAATAGATGGTTTAGAGAAATATGCGGTTGATAAGAATGGGCGGTTTATAGGAATAGGCAGTTTGGAGTAATAGGCGGTTTAAAGTAATAGACGGTTTGTATGAATAAGTGGTTTGAAGTAAGGTGGTGAAATAGGTGATTTATAGAAATGGGCGGTTTATAAAAATAGGCGTTTATAGAAATAGGCCACTGTAAACAAGTGGGAATCCCTGACAAATTCTTCTTTCTTGTTGTGCTGTTTTGGTTCTTGAGTTTGTTCTGTAACCTTGTTTTCTGTGTATTTCAGTTTTTTGTTTGTCTGCCTTTTTCTGTAAATTAAACACTTTTAACTGCTTCAGTCTTCAGCTTTATTACACAACAAATAAAAAGATAAATTAGTGTATATTTAAGACATAAAATTCTGATGAAGTCGTATTCATGGTTATATATCAGTTTGATCAGCTCATTTCTGTGTTGTAAAAAGCTAACAATAAAAGCCTGAACAACTAATTAATTTTTTAAAAACCTTTAAAAATCTTATTAAGTAACCAGATTTGAGCTAGACTTTTTTAGCATCTCAGATTTCCATTCAATCTGCTTTCTAAATAAGGAGAAGATGACGCTGCTTATTTTACCTCCTTCACCTCCTTCAGGTATGTTTAATATTCCTCTGAATTCTTCAGTTATTTCACACCAGTTGATAGAGAAAGTTTTACACAGCTTAACATGAAGGAATATTATAGATAACAGTAATTAAAACAATCTAATTCTGTAACCAATAAACAATTGATAATGAATGTCATAAAGATCAAAGACATTCTCTAATGTATAAAATAATTATACATTTTCATATAGTTTGAACTTTTTGTACTGACTAAAATATTCCTAAGAATCATTAATTATCTGGACACTTAATCAGGACAAACAGAAGAATTAAGACAATCTCTCTCATTTACTAACATTTAAATTAATTATTAGTCAATGTGTAAGGAATCCGTCTCCCAACCGCCAGAGGGCACCATCGCCTGAATACTGACTCTTTGGTTGTACTTCCGTGTTCACTTCCTGTTTGGTTCGCTATATAAACTAGCGTTTACAGCTAACTCATTGCAAAGTATTGTTTGCCTAGCAACTTACTGAATGTTTGGTTTATTATATGTGTTTATGGTTTTGGACTCTTGCCTGTTCTCTTGACTATGCTTTTGACTCATGATTTGTTTGCCTGTGCTTCTGTTTTCTGTGTATGACCTCCGCCTACCGATTATCCTTTTAGATATTGCCACTTTGTTTAATAAAGACACTGCATGTATTATGGATCCCTCTCCGCATGTTACTTTACAGACTACTTTTCCTGTGGGATCCAACGGCAGTGGCTCGTCTTCAAGCCACCTTTGACTACCATGCGCAAGCACTACAGGCTTTCCAAGAGCAACTGGCTACCCTGCAGCAGCAACATCCGCAGCCATCGGTAAGCTCCGGACCTTTGCTACTGCGTTGCGCACTTCCCGATAAATTCAACGGCACACCAGAGCGCTGCAGAAAATTTGTCCGTCAGTGTGAGATCCTTTTCCAAGGCCAACCGCATGTGTTCACCACAGAAAGTAAGAAGTGCTCTTTTTACAGTATTTACTGTCTGGTAAAGCTAGGCTAGGCTTCGGCGGTCTGGGACTCCTCCACCTCTTTAAATTATTTTACATCTCAACTGCATGATGTGTTTGAATACTCCACAGGAGGATTGGATATCTCCAGCCACTGCAACATTTAAGTCAGGATGACTTATCAGCGGCAGAATATGCGATCCGTTTTCGCATGCTAGCAGCACAAAGTGGGTGGAACGAGGTAGCCCTTAAGTCTAGATTGAAGGATGGACTTAACCCTTGGTTGCAGGCTGAGCTTATCTGTCGTGACGACACAGGTACTCTTTCTCAGTACATATCCAGGGTGGTGCAGTTAGACAACCTAATTCGAAACAGTCCCCTGGGTTCCCAACACAACGCTTCCAGCTTTGCCTCGGCAGCAGTGGCCACGGAACACAAACCCATGCAATTTGGTTACACCAAGCTATCGCCACAGGAACATCAGCAGCGTCTGACATCAAGGCTTTGCTTCTATTGTGGAGGAACAACCCATTTCTGTGCATCGTGCCCGGCTAAGTCATCAAAACAAAACAAATAAGTTCTCCTGTAAATATATTTACTCATGGAAAGTCACATAGCCTTCCTGCTTATGTCTTCATTGATGGTGTGTCTTATATGTTTCCAGCTTTAGTGGACTCTGGTGCTGCTTTGAATCTCATGGGCGTTAATATAGCCAAACATTTAAAACTTACCACGATACCATGTTCATCCCCACTTCAGGTTTCAGCCATAGATGGTCAACCCATAGATCCAGGTATTACTCGCCGAACTGATCTTACTACTTTGCAAGTAGGTGCCATACATCTGCTCTCCTCATATCCCTATCATTCTGGGGTTTCCCTGGTTAAAGAAACATAACACCACTATCTCTTGGAAGGATAAGGATATTATACGCTGGTCCAGTTATTGTCATAACTCACTCATTAAGGAACCCACCAAGTGTTGCTCTGGAACAGATCCCTAGGGAGTATCACAACCTGCTGGAGGTCTTCCGTAAGACAAAAGCTTCTGAGCTACCTCCGCATCGTCCAGGGGGCCATGCCATAAAGCTACTTTCAAACACCAGCCCACCACGAAGCCGGGTCTATCCATTGTCGCAACCCGAGACTCATGCCATGGAGTCATACATTGACGAGGCTCTGGCTTCTGGTTTCATTCGGCCTTCTACATCCCCCGCAGCGTTTGGGTTTATCTTTGTTGGAAAGAAGGATGACATTCTACATCCATGTATTGATTACCGAGAGTTAAACGAAGTCACGGTAGAGTACAGCTATCCACTACTGTTAGTGCCTCCTCTCCCATCGTCATGGCACGCCACCAAAGCTTCACCCGTGCGCTTTCTTTTCACGGAAGCTTGCTCCGGCCGAGTGTAATCATCAAAGAACCTCTGATGGAGTGGAGAGACTGGCTGGAGGGGAGCATGCATCCGTTTCTGGCTCTCTACGCGGCCTTTGTGCATGCCAATACGATGTGCACCCAGGCTAAGACCCCACGCCATCTACCTCAGGGAGTACTATCACGCAGAGACCATGGTAACATTTGGCCGTTGACTTTGTCATGGATCTACCTCCCTCTCAAGGTAATACCACAATTCTGACCATAATTGACCGTTTCTCCAAGGCCTGCCGGCTGGTACTGCTCAAGGATTTATCCACAGCCATGGAGACCACTTAACAGCTATTCCACCAGGTCTTCTCAAGTCTTTGCCTGTGCTTCTGGTTTTTTTTGTGCTTCTGTAGACCTCCACCTGCCTACCGATTACCCTTTTGGATATTGCCACTTTGTTTAATAAAGACACTGCATGTATTATGGATCCCTCTCCGCCCGTTACTTTACACAATTAAGTTGTTTAGCATAGATTGTGATTTTATTCTTTGTGTTAATACACTGAAAATCCAGATAAGTTGAATATAATCAATTGATTTAACAATACTAATAAAACTAAATTACTAAAAAGTCCTTTACGAAAAGAACATGTAAACGTGTAATAATGTTGACTGGGATTCTGCCACGGGTGTTTGTTTGGTTTAAATAATAATAATTAAGAAGTTAAATACTTACTGTACATTTTCACATCGTCTTTTCTCATATCATCTACAATATAAAAACAACATTAAAATAGATTAATAAAGTCAATGTAAAAACATATTTTAATTGATTATAACTAATTACATTGAAGATATAATCTGAACTAATATTTGAAATATGACTAAATCAGCAAAAAATGAAAGTAATTTTGATATAAAGTAAATAAAATACATAAAATCGCATTTCTGTTATTATATTACTGTTAAGTCAAACAATGAACTGGTGTTAATAGTTAAGATTGTAACTAAATTTCCAGACAGAGACAGACAGCAGGTTAAACTCCTAAACGTAGGGAAAATCATTTGTTGTCTCAGTCAAAGAAAACACAGTCCTTGAAGTGTTTATCACAAGTAATCAACACGGACAGATGGAGCGATGTGCTACACAGCTAGGTTAGAAAGACTAAAGTGAAATACAAATAAATTTACTGTCCGAGTGATGAGTGTAACTGTGTGTGCAGCACTACACCACTCATTTCAGATTCTCTTTTACATTCTTTTCTGATTCTTTATCTAACTGTCTGTCTTATATTTGTAAATATAATAAAAGTTTGTGAATATAATGAAAGTTTTCATTGGTTTCTGCCTGTCAGTTTGCTGCTATTCTAACAGTAGAACTCAAATAAACTGAGAACAACATGGTTTGATGAATGTAATAAATTTAATGAAGACATCACTGATACAAGATTGATGTGTGTATAATTACAGTGTAATTATTTGTGCGACTCTCAGTTATCAGTTTTCCTGCTGATCAGAACTGCTCAGGCTGTGATTTTAATCACATTTCTACTGTTTTACTTAAGTTATCTACAACACATCAGTGATGGAGCAGCGACTGATCGTACTACTGTTACTCACAGGTGAGAGAAGTGTGTGTGTGTGTCAGTTTACGTATAGTAACTTAGCGTGGAGTTGTTCTGTAATGTAGGTGATGGAGTGGGTGTGTGTGTCAGTCTTCGTATTGTATCTTAGAGTGGAGTTGTTCTGTAATGTAGGTGATGGTGTGTGTGTGTCAGTATTCGTATTGTATCTTAGAGTAGAGTTGTTTGGTGATGTAGGTAATGGTGTGTGTGCATGTGTGTGTGTCTATCCCTGTGTTGTACCTTAGTGTGGAGTGTCCTTATCGCTTTTTAGCGTGGAGTTGTTCGTTGATGTAGGTCATGGTGTGTGTGTGTGTGTCAGTCTCTGTATCGTATTTCAGGATTGAGTTGTTTGGTGATGTAGGTGATGGTGTGTGTGTGTGTTTCAGTCTCCATATTGTGTCTCAGCTTGGAGTTGTTTGGTGATGTAGGTGATGGTATATGTGTGTGTGTGTGTGTGTCAGTCTCCGTATAGTATCTCAGCGTGGAGTTTTTTGGTGATGAAGTTCATAATGTGTGTGTGTGTGTGTGTCAGTCTCCGTATAGTATCTCAGCGTGGAGTTTTTTGGTGATGAAGTTCATAATGTGTTTGTGTGTGTGTGTCAGTTTTTGTATTGTAACTTAGCGTGGATTTGTTTGGTGACGTAGGTGTGTGTGTGTGTGGGTCAGTCTCTGTATCGTATTTTAGCATGGAGTTGTTTGGTGATGTAGGTGCGTGTGTGTGTCAGTCTCCGTATCATATTTTAGCATGGAGTTGTTTGGTGATGTAGGTGATGGTGTGTGTGTGTGTGTCAGTTTCCGTATTGTGTCTTAGCGTGGAGTTGTTTGGTGATGTAGGTAATGGTGTGTGTATGTGTCAGTTTCCGTATTGTATCTTAGCGTGGAGTTGTTTGGTGATGTAGGTGATGGTGTGTGTGTGTGTCAGTCTCCAAATCGTATCTTAGCGTGGAGTTGTTTGGTGATGTAGGTGTGTGTGTGTGTGTGTCAGTCTCCGTATCGAATCTTAGCACGGAGTTGTTTGTTGATGTAGGTGATGATGTGTGTGTGTGTCAGTTTCCGTATCAAATCTCAGCATGAAGTTGTTTGGGGATGTAGGTGTGTGTGTGCCAGTCTCCGTATCGTATCTCAGCATGAAGTTGTTTGGGGATGTAGGTGTGTGTGTGTGTGTGTGTCAGTCTCCGTATCGTATCTTAGCATGAATTTTTTGAGTGATGTAGGTGATGGTGTGTGTGTGTGTGTCAGTCTCTGTATCGTATCTTAGCGTAAATTTTTTGGTGATGGTGTGTGTGTTTGTTTGTCAGTCTCCGTATCATATCTTAACTTGGAGTTGTTTGGTGATGTAGGTAATGGTATGTGTGTGTCAGTCTCCATATCATATCTTAGCGTGGAGTTGTTTGGTGATGTAGGTGATGGTGTGTTTGTGTGTGTCAGTCTCTGTATCATATCTTAGCGTGGAGTTGTTTGGTGATGTAGGTGATGGTGTGTTTGTGTGTGTCAGTCTCTGTATCATATCTTAGCGTGGAGTTGTTTGGTGATGTAGGTGATGGTGGTGTTTGTGTGTGTGTCATTGTGCGTATCGTATTTCAGCGTGGAGTTGTTTGGTGATGTAGGTGATGGTGTGAGTGTGTCTACTGGTAATCATCACTTTGTGGGGACATAAATCTGTTTACACAGTCACCTCATGGGGACCTGTTGCGTTGTGGGGAAAAAAAAATCAGGTTCCCATACGGGAAACTAATATAGATGAATAAAGGAGGCGTTCTTAAGGTGCTGGGTAAATTATTTCATAATTGGCCCATACCACACATTTATAACTTTGTGTGTGCGAAGTGCTTAGCTCTTTTATCATAAAAAGAGTAGATTATAATTAGATATATACAGATGGGTCAAAGGAGCCACTGCAAAAAGAATATGAAACCATGCGTCAGTTTTTTCTACTGAAGTGTCAGTGGTTAAACTGTGCTACAGTGGATTAAACAGTCCAAATAGTAAGATTTATAATATATAAAGCTTTTTACAATTTTTTATTTCAATTGTTTCTGTCTCATTTTTCTTCTCATTTTATATTATATGTTAAAGGACGGTGTGTCATGCCCGTGGTGGGTCTCCATCAGCAATTGCTTTAATTAAAAAAAATTAATAAAAAAAGTACATTGCTGTGAATAAGGGTGTCTGTAAAACGCTGTAAATGTAACCACAAGTTATTATAATTATTTATTTCTGTACACATTTACAGTGTCATTAAACTCTTGTTTTTAAAGATTGAAATGCCACCACGAATCAGCCGTCTTAAGGATGCCATGAATCATATAGTCATGGAGGTGAAAGGTTAGATGGTGTCTGCTATGATGTTATGATGTCTGACCACCCAGTGGAGAGGGAAAACGTGGTGGTAAGTCACATTGCACCAAAGCTGTATTCCTTATGTCTTGATGATTAATTCAGATTTTGTGACTATATCCGTTTTTATCCTTTTAAGAGTGACCCTTAACCAATTTTTATTTTGTAAATGCAGCCTAAAACACATCTTGTACCACTTGTATTTATACTTTTTAATATGTTTTTTTTTTTATATTTTAAGCATTAATGCATCTAGGGAAGATGGATAGTTTGAGCAAATATATTCATACTTTACAAGTAATGTGGTGGTTGAACGGATTAGAATTATATGAATATATATTTTTTCCAATCATCACTTCCAAATTAGTGTTTTTTACCACCTGAAAATGTTGTTAATTGTTAATGTTGTCTTCTACAGAAGACATTCTTTGCTGCTAATACCAGAGAAGCAGGTGACGTTGATCCTTTTCCTCAGTCAGAGATTCGGGTAAATAAGATTTTTGGCCTCCTCAATAGGTACGTTCAAGTTCATAACACATTTTTTTTTGGTTAATTGCTGCTTTAAGTTTGACACTTACAAAGTCCCCACACCACACTTTTAGCTCAATGTTGGAGTTTTGTGTGAAATGAGATGAATCTGGTCCCCATAAGGAACTATAACAATATGTGTGAAAGGTCCTCATTAAGCCTGTTTTATTCAAAGAGTGTGTGTGAGCATAGACAGGATGCTGGACAGGAATGTATGATTTAAGATAAAGTCTTAAATTAGATTCTTGCTTATTAGTGATTTAGTATCTTCTCCTGATTTGTCTCTTGTGCTTCCATGTTCTGAAATCTTCTCATTATTAATGTTGTCTCCTACAGAAGACTATCATTGCTGCCAATACCAGAAAAGCAGGTGAAACTCCAGTCAGAGACCGGTGAATCTCTCACTGGAGAAAACGATCAGAGCACCTGCTTCTCTGGTATTTGCAGCAATGATGGTCTTCTGTAGGAGACAACATTTAACAATGAAAAAATTTTAAAACATGGAAACACATCTTATGATTGCATAAAGAGAGAATAAGACAATTAACTTCATCTTAAACCGTTTATATCTGTACAGCATCCTGTCTGCATAACACACCTTGAGTCAAACAAGCTTTATGAGGACCTTTCACACACACAACATTATAGGTATGTTTATGTTTATTACTGAAGATTAAAATCTACCATCTGTTTTTTATTGTTTTAGCAAAAACATTTTGGTCAATTAGTGCTTTAAGTTTGACACTCACTATGTCCCCACACCACACTTTCAGTCGCTCAGTGTTAGGAGTGGAAATCCTGGTCCCGATAAGGAACTATAATGCTGTGTGAAAAAGGTCCTCATGAAGCCTGTTTTACTTAGTGTTTGTGTGTGTAAGCGTAGACAAGATGCTGGACAGGAATTAATGATTTAAGATGGAGTTGATTTTCTCTCATTAGCCATTTAGTATCTTTACCTGATTTGTCTCTTGTGGTCTCATGTTTTGAAATCTTCTTATTGATAATGTTGTCTCCTACAGCAGACCATCATTTCTGCCAATACCAGAGAAGCAGGTGACTCTGATCCTTCTTTCCAGACAGACTCAGGTGGATGAGGCTTTTTGTCAATTCACGTCTCCCCAAATGTTTACCCCATCTGTTTTCACTGTTTTAGTGTTTTTTGAGCATATTTTGAACATGTATCTTATGTAAATTAGTTTACCCAACAGTTTAATGACCCGTGTCCATTAGGTTAGTGGTAGTGGAATATTTCAGGCCAGTTTTGTCTGTTATAAGATATTTTTTGGGGGTTAATTTCTGTTTTAAAATTTACTTTCACGATGTCCCCACACCACACTTTCGGTTGCTGAGTGTTGGAGTTCAGACTTGAGTGTAAAATGAGATGAATCTGGTCCCCATAAGGAACTATAACATTGTGTGTAAAAGGTCCCAATAAAGCCTGTTTTGAGTCAATATGTGTGTAAAATAAGATAAATATGGTCACCATAAGGAAATATAACATTGTGGTTGAAAGGTCCTCATAAAGCCTGTTTGACTCAAGGTGTGTGAGTTCAGGTAGAATGCTGACAGGAATACACAGTTTAAGATAAAGTTGATTCTCTCTCCCTATGCAATCATGAGATGTGTTTGATGATGTTCTGAAATCTTTTTATTATTAATGTTGTCTCCTACAGAAGACCTTTGCAGATAATACTGTAGATATACAATTATCTGGCATGGCAGGTTTTGTTTAAAGAAGCTAAAACCACAGCAACTTCAGTTGTTCTGAAGTTGTAGTTTTTGTTAAAATGTATCTCTGGGAAAGGAAGCATGTGAAAGTAAATTTTATGATTTTTAACTTTAGTATTGCATGACTTTTTTATTCTGGTTTTTATGTGAAGTTAATTGTTACTCCACGCTTGTTATTTTAGATGAAAAACAACTTTAATTGTCTTTAGATTAAATTAGTTGTAGGTTTATTGTATTAGGAGGTATCAGATGAATGAGTAGTAACGGATGCTGGGTGGTTGGATGGGGCTGAACAATATTTAAAAGATAAAAGATTTTACAAGTGAATGAAGAACTACAATATCAGTATATTTTAGTAACTGTAGGATGTAGGAACCATCTATCAGTCAATCCAACACAGACAAAGCCTAATGCTGGTCCCAGACTAAAATGCATGTTCAGTTGTGCTAACTGAAAAAAACTTGCACCGAATGATCTTAAAATATGTGAGTGTCTTTGTTTTGTCTTAAAATGCCCACCAGTAATGTTTTTTAATAGAAGCTGTTCTAAATACCCTAAAATATTTTTATATTAAAAAATTGTATTATTTTAAATATATATTATTTAATTTTAATAAACATTTTTCTACTCTGAGCATTTGAACAAATTTAAGAGCAAATGAACAAATTCAGAAATGCAAATATTTACTTTATATAAATGCCTATTATTTGTCATTAGTAATATGCATATGTTCTTGGTACGTTCCCACAAATCACACTGGAATGTGTGTATTATGCAAATTCATTTATATTATTTATATATTTTTTAGAAGTCCCCATTAAAATGGTCGAGTCATTACTTATTCATACTTCAGATTTCTGAAGATGTGTATAGGCTAACAAAGCTGTAGTAAGTGTGTTTAATTTTTTTCAGACCTCTTAACCGTTTAGAACGGGTGGTCCCCACAGGTGATGATTAACAAGTTGGTCCTCATCAAACATATAAACCTGCGTGTGTGTCAGTCTCCGTATTGTATCATGGAGTTTTTTGGTGATGTAGGTGTTGATGACGACGCAGCCTACATGCTGGCGTTTCCCAACACCATGGCGATAAGCTGCAAACCGTTCGTTCAATACAACGACCCCAAAACCACCATTACATCATCATACAGCTGTTTTTGCTGCTGTGGGGGAGGGAGAGAAGGAGCTGAGAAACCAGTTTAAACTGACCACTCGTCATCCTCCAACCCAAAACACTGCCTACTGTCCCGCCTACAACAAACACGGAAAACACACACACACAGATGTGATTTTGTGAAGCTGCTTTGAAACAATCTTGATTGTTAAAAGTGCTGTATAAATAAAGGTGACTTATGACAGTCCTCCAATAAAAGCGCCTCCTCCCGCCAGCGCCGCCCCTTTCCTACAATTCTTCACTGCTTCTTTCATCCGATGCTCATAGGAAACTCTACAGTACACCTGCATGACATTATCCAGTCTCTCCATCATACCCACTTGCTCCACACACATACACACAAAACGCTGAACTCTTTGCTTAAACTTTTATTTGATTTTCTGTTACTAAAGTTACACACTGTACTAGACAAAAGTGCGCACACACACATCTGTCAGATCTGTGTGATTTTACTAAACAGTTGTGTTTTATGTATTTGTGGATTGTGTTTAATTATTATTTAATAAATTGTGTGATAATCAGGTTGAATCACTGACTTTATTAAGGAGAACATTTTTGCATTTGTTTACTTTAATTAAAGGGACAAAAAGTTGTAGCAGAGCAGTTACACTCACACCTACTATTTTCAAACTGTATCAGCCAGGATTTAGGCCTCACCATAGCACAGAGGCAGCACTGGTTAAAGTGGTAAGTGACCTGTTGTTGGCCTCTGATCAGGGCTCCTATGGGAGAAATAAGCCCTAGGTTGACTTACGATCTCAAGGAATCATACTATGATATGGGCCTCATGATTAATGGCTTGGGAACGGAATGTTCTATATGTTTTTCATAATGGAAGCTGGACAGAGGGGCGCCAGCAGTCTTTAAATGTAAATATCCAAGCATGAGGTGTTCCAGATGTTTAAGGAGAACGGTATATAAGCGAATGTATGCGGACATGATGTCAGACGGACTCTGATCAGACTCTGCTCTCCGGTTTTGTCTGTTCTCACAAATAAAACCGTAACCGTTCTAGCAATCTACAGCCTTCTGAGTTTTTTATCGATTTCTCCTACATATTTGGTGAACCCGACGTGATAACTGAAAGGGTGACAACGAGCTCATCGCTGCAGGACTTCTCCTAGCCTGGCGACACAAATTTTGTGGCCACCTTAAATTGAGGTAAGCGTTTTTCTTATTAGTGTTTTGTGTCGCTAGGGGGGTGCTGTGGTGGTGAGAAAGTTTTTTTATTTTGAAAAAAAAAAAGAAATCAGCCTCGGTAAAAGAGTGCGGTGTGTCTTTTGGAAAAAAAAAAAAGAAATCAGCCTCGGTAAAAGAGTGCGGTGTGTCTTTTGGGGAAAAAAAAAAGAAATCAGCCTCGGTAAAAGAGAGCGGTGTTTATTTTGAAAAAGAGAAATCAGCCTCGGTAAAGGAGTACGGTGTTTATTTTTAATTTTAATTTTTAAGTTGCAGCTTGGAAAAAGTGTTGTGGGTTGTGTGTGTGTTTGTGTGTGGGTGTGAGAAACCTATGGGATTTTACCCTTTTGCTGAACAGATCGATCGAGTTGGTACTGGTTGCTTAAACTTATATTTTTTGGCTGTTGGAAAAAGAATAGGGAAATTATTATATATATTATATATATATATATATATATATATATATATATATATATATATATATATATATATATATATATATATATATATATATATATAAATCGTAGACACATAACCAATAACTAATTAAAAAGTTGAGAAAGGGAGTTTCATTAACGAAAGGTTAAAATAGTTTCATAAACTAAATTGACTACCGATCCGGTAGATACGTTATCTTTAAAAAACCCCTTGTGCAAAGACCTAATCGTTGCAGCGTCGGATAGGTGGCATAAACGTACTGCAAAATTACCCACTAAATGGCCGAAGGAGGGGTCATTCAGCTTGGCATTGTGTAAGGAAATGGAAACACTGATCAGAAATCATAAGGTGACGGGCATTAAAAACACGGCGAGTAGAGTGAAAAAGCGTGCGGTTGAATTAGAAGTCATAGCCTTATTCAAACGCGAAGCGGGAGCTGTGGTTAAGCGACGCAGGTGGAGGTAAGAGCACAGCGTTCGGAATCAGGCGGCCAGAATACCATTCTTAGCCCACCTCCTTATGAGGGCAAAAGTCAGCTCCCACTACTGCAAGGCAAAATAGGAGTTAGAGTTGAAATGGATGTGTGTGGTGATGTAGACATTACAGATGTTGATGTTGGGAAGCTGCAGATTAAGAATAACAAAGCATGTCTAGATAAGGGTATGCAGTTGGATTGCTACAGAGAGGTCAAGGCGGAGTTGCGGCGGTTGGATGAACAAGGTAGTGAGATGCCAACCCTGGAGCTGATGGGTGAGACTGAATCGAGGTTTGGAGCGCTTAGACAGAGCACTTGCAAGTCAGATAGAGGAAGACAAGGGTCGAAGCTAGACAGTGCAAGGTTGGTGACAGATGATGAATTGTCTGATGGGGATCAGGGAAAGTTTAATGGGAATAAAAGCACATTACCATCCAAATTCCAATGTCCAATAGTTGTGAAAGGCGCTCAATATAATTACGTCCCTTGGGCTTCCATGGACTTGGGGGACATTAAAGCACTCTTGGCAAGAGTCGTTGGGGGAACAAAAATGTCTTAACTTCTTTACGCGGCAGATCTGTCTGATGCCGTAGATTCACATGCGCTAGATGGAACTTTGTTTGACCCGTACCGGCCTGCAGTCTGGCATGCTTTACGCTCCGAGTATCCAGAAGAATACTTGAGAATTGGCCCCAACACTTTAAAAGGTGACCATTTGGGGGAAACCGAGAACCCCTCCCTCTATGTGCAGAGACAACTCAAGCGTTGGCGTGAGACCACTGAGTCTAATCCTGAGAGTGATCCGCTCCTCGCTACGCTTTTCAGGCAGGCTGTGATTATTGCCATGCCTGCTGCAGTCAAGGCTAAGCTCGAAGATGTAGTGGGGCTATGCTCCAAGTCCCACACCGAGTTCTGTGACCACGTGACTCATGCAGTTGAGCAACACAGAAAAACGAGGAGAAGCTTAAATTACAAGAGAAAGATTTACAACGTAAGCTCACTCAGTTGCAGCTCGACGAGTTCTCTCGACGAAAGAAGGTTCAAGCCACGGTCAAATCTGATACTGTCGAACAAATGTCCGTGACAGCGGTTGCCGCCCATCCAGGAGCAGTCTCTGGGGTGTTATCAGCTACGCCTGACCAACAGCAGCCTCCTCCAGTTGTCAGAGCCTACACACAGCAGCCTCCTTTGAACTGGGGGATGAAGCCTCCGCCGAACTATTACAACACATGGGGGCCCCGAGCAACTAGGGGATGCTGGAGGTGCGGTGATCCAGGTCACATGAAACAGAACTGTCTAATGAATTCCTGGGACCGGCCCTTCTGGGGAAGTATGGGGCCGGGAGGTCAGCCAACTCAGGCTCGTAGTCGAGGGATGCTAAATCCCTGGGCGGGCCCCAAGCATGGTTACTAGTGGGGCCCGGAGAATCCTATGGGGAGGTGTCAATTACCAATTCAGATAGCAAACGCAAGTGAAGACCCAATGTACAACATTACTATAGCGAGTAAAGACATTTCCATGTTAGTAGATACCGGAGCTGTTTACACTTGCCTAAATTCCAAATATGCTTCACACCTCCCCCTGTCTGGTAAATTTGTGAAGACAGTAGGATTCTCGGGACAAAAACAGTTAATTCCAATGACAACGCCGGTTAATTTACAGAGTAATGATAAAAGCGTGACAATGCCAATTTTAGTTTCAAACACTCCAGTTAATTTGTTGGGCAGAGATGCATTGTGTAAGCTTGGACTGAACATCTGGTGGTCCCCTGACGGTGTTTACATTGATGAGGAAGGTACCAGGGCTCAAATGGTGATTGTTTAACCACAAGCGCATGTTTATTGGATAGGTCGGTTGGAGCGAGATGTGAGGAGAGCGCTTAAGAAGTGGGGAAAATTTATAGAAGCGCAGATTCCTGAGGCACAGCTACAAGAGACAGTTTTCCATTGTACATTAGTCTATGACAAAGATAAGGATGACAGTCTAGAAAGACGTTTTCAGGATGAGCTAAATGGACAGGAAGTTGAGTTGATCACACAGTACATTGTTATAGGAAGAGAAGGAGAAGCTATGAATATCGATGACTGTGATTTTGTGAATAAGTGGTTTAATGTGTCGGATTCTGTTCCTCATGTGACCTTGTATTTAGGAAAAGACAGCGAAGCTAAAGACCTTGGGCCAATGATGAAGAAGGCAGCAAAGGTAAAATGGAAACCGACAATTAACCCATTGATTTTTCATTCGGATGATCTTAATTACATTAAGACTTTGAACGGTTATTAAATTTTTGACAAGAGAGGTGATTCCCAGGTTTGGAATTCCGTCGGAAATTATCTCGGACAATGGGTCAGCATTCATTCAGCGAGTTCTGAAGCAGGTGTTACAGCATTTGAGGATTAAGCAGAGATTAGGGTGTGTTTACCATCCACAGTCACAAGGTATGGTAGAGAGGTAAATGGCACACTTAAGACTAAGTTGGCTAAGATCTGTGAGACTACTAAGTTGAATTGGGTTGATGCTCTACCGCTTGCACTAATGAGTTATCGCATGCAAGTTAACCGAAACACGCATCTAACACCGCATGAAATGCTTACAGGTCGACCTATGCTTGCACCGCATGCTCGGGGACCATATAAAGGGCCTCCTTTGGAACAGCTGCAAATGGAACTTCGTTCCTATATGAGAAAATTAACTGCCATACACAAAGCTATCTATTTACAGGAAAAAAGGAGAGTGCCAGCAGAGGCAACGGAGACAGCCTGTCCGATGGTGCCAGGAGACCTGTATCTGCGGGTGTTCAGACGGAAGTGGAACAACCCCAGACGGGAAGGGCCATTTAAGGTTGTGGCGGCTACACCAACGGCCGTCCAAGTGGAAGGAAAGACCACTTGGTATCACCTGAATCACTGTACAAGGGTAGCTAAAGTAAGCTCGGGGAAACCAAGTGGGGAATCAAAACCAGGTGAAGCTGTTGACGAAGAGAAAGACAGCGATGACAACCAAAGCTGAGAGTATAAGGGTTGAAAAAGGAAAGCTAGTATTTGTTGTTGGTGGGATTTTTGCTGTGTTGTCTGTTACCTGTTCTGAGATCTTTTATAGTCAATGCTATCGTGCGGCGAATGGGAGGGATGAGAGGACAGCCTGGCAATCCAGCGGACATTGAGAAAGTGCGATACTCTGACAAGGACCAACAGTCAGGACCAACAGTCAACTTCCGGATGAAAGTTCCAGTTCGTCAGAGGGGGATGAATCTGATGATTGTGATACTTAAGAGACTGTCCAGCCACTGTGGTCTACGTTACAACCTTGGCGTCAGAAGAAGACATACTGCATTAATATTTTGATTTGATTTGTTATTTTATATTTGCATCACACCTACGTTTAATCTAGTAATGTGCTCACATTTAGTCTAGTATTGTGTTTTCTATATCATTACTTTAGTTACTTACTTCTGTATATCCCTATCATTTTATGGTGCTATTAACCTGCATATACTCTATATTTAATCACTGCTGAAGTTATTAGAGTGTAGTCAGAGTGTTTGATCTTTTACCTCTTTCTAGCAAATTGAGGGAGAGGATGTTTGGTCATCTGCTCTGCTAGAGTGGGGTCCCATGATACGGGGTTGGTAGAGATGATGGGAGTCACTTTTGGCTCAATAGTATTTGGCAATACTAAATCAACAGTATTTGGTAATTGGGGGCCTGGTCATGGAATCGCACTCTAGGTTATAGTTAGTTTTATACGTTTGTCATTTCAACTTACATTGCTCATGTACATATATTTACTTTGTTTTGTGCGAGGGGTCGCACAATAGGGGGAAATATATGGGAGAAATAAGCCCTAGGTTGATTTACGATCTCAAGGAATCATCTATGATATGGGCCTCATGGCTTGAGAACGGAATGTTCTATATGTTTTTCATAATGGAAGCTGGACAGAGGGGCGCCAGCAGTCTTTAAATGTAAATATCCAAGCATGAGGTGTTCCAGATGTTTAAGGAGAACGGTATATAAGCGAATGTATGCGGACGTGATGTCAGACGGACTCTGATCAGACTCTGCTCTCCGGTTTTGTCTGTTCTCACAAATAAAACCGTAACCGTTCTAGCAATCTACAGCCTTCTGAGTTCTTTATCGATTTCTCCTACACTCCTTAATAGTGTTGCTTGATCTTAGTTCAACTTTTTCCACCATTGATCACAATATCCTCCTTAATAGACTGGAATAGGTTGCTGGAATAAAGGGAACAGCTGTCTCCTGGATTAGGTCCTTTTTGATTGATCGTTACAGTTTGTTAATTTAAAATGTGAGTTTTCGGCACTTCCTTACGTAAGGTCGGTGTTCCACAAAAATTTGTTTTAGGCCCTCTTTTTTTTTTCTATTTTATTATGTAAAATAATACGTTAACATGGTATTAGCTTCCACTGCTATGCTGACGATACACAGTTGTATGTTTCAGCAAATCCAGAGAACGTTTATCTTAACACTGGGGAGTGTTTAAAGGATATTAGACCATGGATGCTTAATAACTTTCTACTACTCAATTCTAATGAGACAGAAGTTTTCTTACTAGGACCACACACAGCTAGAGGTAAACTTTCAGATTATGTAGTATCATTAGATGGTCTTTCTGTCTCAGCGTGTACCACAGTCAGAGACCTTGGCGTGATTGTTGTCTTTACTTTGATGTTCATGTAAATAACATTACCAGGATAGCTTTCTGTTACATTAAAAATATTGCTAAAATTAGAAATTTAATGTTATAGGATGCAAAAAAACTAGCTCATGCTTGTGTTAACCCTCGATTAGTTGACTGTTACGCTCTAATCTAGCCACAGGGGTGACATGGGAAGTGGGTATAAAGTAGACAGGACATGAAGTTAGTTAGTGTAAGTGAAGAGGATGTAGAGAATAGGGTTAGGTGGAGACAGATGATTCGTTCTGCCGACCCCTACAAAGCAAACTGCCGAAAGGAGAAGTTGTTTACTGTAACGCTCTAAATAAATAAACTTAAATTGGTCCAGAGTACAGCAGCAAGAGTTCTCACTAGATCTAGAAAATATGACCACATGCCCCCTTTTTTAATCAGTCTATACTGACTTCCCATTAAATCATACATATTATAAAATATAACTACTGACCTACAAAGCACTTAATGTTAATATAAACGCCTCAGTATCTGAGTGAACTTCTTTACCTTTAGGATCCTCCATGCCAACTTAGATCAAAAGCTGCAGGTTATTTATTCGTCCCTCAAATAATAAAGACAACAGCAGAGGACAGATCTTTCTCTTATAAACCCCACAGTTATAACATCCTTCCAACTAGTGTTCGGGCCTCAGACACAGTCTCAGTGTTCGAATCAAGGCTAAAAACACATTTATTTAGCCAAGCCTTTAATCTGTATTTTTTTTTTAAATAAGAAGAACTGGAGGGAATTGTTGATATGTCACATAGCCATATTGGTTCAACTTTATGACCTATTTTTGGGTGGGGTGTGGCAGTGACATTACTTGACATCACATAAACTTACTATAATACCCGTCATGCCCTATCTTTACCTTGCTAAGCGTTTTGATATGAGACATGGCCATATTGGTTCAACCTTATGACTCTTTCTATTTTGGGCTGAGGTGTGGCCAAAACATCATGTGACATCATATGAATCTAAGATAATACCCTTCATGCATTTCCCTATACTGTGCTGAGTGTTGTGATATGTCACATAGCCATATTGGTTAAACTTTATGATTCTGCCCATTTTTCAATGTATTGTTACACTGAAAAAAAAACGAATTCACTGCATTTGTTTACTGATAGGTTTGAGATATAACTAGGTTGTGAGGTATGTTCTAGGTTAATTTTTAAACAACCTGGTGATTTAATATATATTTTTTATTATTTGTCTTAAAGTGTTTACACTTATCCTTACATTTAGAACTTTTATTATAATTGTTGTTATTATTATTATGTTAAGTTACATTTTTTTAATGTCATTGAATATTAGGGGCATTCAAAATAACGATAATAGAAAAGCAATTTATTTTGAAAAGTAATGGTTTTAACTTTACTTTTCTACAAGAAATGCACCATTTTGAAACGGAGTCAGTGGGGAGAAAAGACGTTGAGTGCAATTTAATTAACAACCGTCCATGTAAAATAATCTTGTCTAGATCTGTTTCAAGTGGACACTGGTTAGCGGATTTAGATACTGAACAATTGTTTTTCATTTTGGTTAATGTATTTGATCACAACAATGCTAAACTGAATTAAAATTTACTTTAAGAGCTCTCTTCTATAATTTATGATTTAAAGAGATTATTTTCTACAGATAATAATATTGTAAGAGGAAACTTTAATGTTGTACCAGATGAGTCACTTAATAGACATCCACTTAAAGGCATTACTTCCCAACCAAATCCTGTGGTTTCCCACTTCTGCACTAGCCCTAAACTGATAGAGATATGAAGATATCTGAATCCTAATCTTAAGAAAGTAAATAATATTAAGAAAGTGGAAGGTGCACATATTTGTTTTAGGACTAAGTGGATAGAAAAGGGTGAAAAAAGCAGATTAGAAAAAAGGCGACAATTGAGCAACTCAGTTCTTTCACTAATGATTAATAAGGTTGAATGCACAAATCCTGTCCTAATAAGTAATAAAATCTATCAATTTTACAGCGACTTGTATTTTTCCAACTTATCAACAAAAGAGAGTAAGAATTTTTAAAATAAAATAATAAATGTTATTTCCCACATTAACAAGGATTATAGAGATTGTTGTGATGCTGACATGCATATTAAGGAACTTGAGCAGTTAACAACCTTAAATTAAGCTAATCTCCTGGCCCTGATGGACTCACAGTAAAGCTGGATGATATGGCCAAATTTTATATCATGATTTAGTTTCTAATGTTGATCGATACTATATAATTTGATATCAATATGATTATAAAAAAGCCTCAGAAAAACTGCCAATGGATTTTATAAAACCAAGCCTATAAAACCTCTTATAAAACAATATATTTTAAAAATATAAATGCTACAAATAATTTAATGTTCACTTTTCATATGTATTTATCTCATTTCATTAATCAGTGGCCAAATCTGCCATTTTTACTTATGGCATTTATACGAATAGTGTCACAGCAAAGAAATGACGCCAAAAAGATTTGCATGCGCAGGGTAATATTTGTGAAAATGTAACATACATACACACATGAAACAAACATAGAGGTAGAGAGATAATAAAGTAAAACAAATATATTGCCACTAGTGTTAACTGTGGTTGGGTTAATCTGAGCACAACATGGTATTGAGTTTAAATTCAACTGAATAAGTCATCGGTTCCGTGGTGTAAGCAGATATATATGTACTACATTTCTACTTTAATGCTATACCAGCGTTTATGGGTTTATAACAGTTAATTCAGCAGTAATCAATAAACTATAAAACATGGTTAAATAATCGTGTATCTATATTAAATCTTCATATGTGTCTGTTTGTGCAGTGATTTAATAGGAATTCCTGCTGCCAGTGGACGATTCTGAGCCGAAATGACGCAAGTTACGTAGTCCTGTTGGTTATTGAAATAATCAGATAATAGCTAATGCATAGTCAACAAGAACCCTGTTTAATTGGTTAGAAGATATAAGTCCAGTAAGTGCCAGAAAGATGGTGCAGTGCATATTGGTTATTTCAGGAAAAGTTATGACCTTTGTTGCAAAGGTATAAATACAGTTTTATTTTACACACAGAGCCGTATTCTTCAGACTGAATCCGTTTTGCAGTTAGAAACACCACTGTTTTTGCATGCAAATTGCTGGTTACGGACTTTAGATTAGATTAGATTCAACTGTATTGTCATTGTGCAAGGTAGATGTACAGAGCCAATAAAATGCAGTTAGCATTTAACAAAAAGTACATAAATGGCTTATTTACAATAAAAAGCAGTTTACAGACTTGCAGGGCTTTTGGCCGCATTTCAGCTCAGAATAAACATAGTTCAGAAGAATACAGATCAAATGAATATGAAATTGCAATTTTTCAACATTATTTACACTTCATTTTTCTAAAGTTTTTTAGAACAAATTTACAAAAAATATTATTTATTTTAAGCTTGCAAAGTCACATACACTCTCACAAATATTACCCTGCTCCGTAACAAGCACTGCAGGTATGTGTTTTGGCCTAGTAAAACACACACATTCGTGGGATTTCAGGTCTTTAGGCCTCACGATGAATCAGGGTCTAATAACATTAATCCCTAAACCAGGTAAAGATACGAGATGTGTGGACAATTTTTGTCCAATTTCACTGCACAACAATGATAAAATTTTTGCACACACATGTTAATAGATTAAAACTTGCCATTAATAATTTAATTAATGAATCATAATCAGGTTTCTGTAAAGGAGGATCTATTTATAATAATATTAGTTTGTTGATGGATTTGGTGGAGTGAAGTCACTTGATAGAGGATGATTGATTTATTAGTCTATTTTAAGACCTCAAAAAGGCTCTTTTATTTATCTGGTTATTAATGATTTGTCTGTAAAGAAATTGCCTGTATTTGGAAGAACCTTAGCAAATCAGTCAATTAGTAGATGAAACTACTTTATTCTTACAAAACAAAGACCAAATTCCTCAAATTAATCAATTCATTTTTTTAAAGCTTTAGGCCGTTTTAGGCTATTTTAAAGCTTTAATACTTTAACTAAATATTAACCAATGTAAACTTTTGACATTACACCCTAATAAAGATTAATCTCTATATGACTGTCCAGTCAAAGAAACGGTGAAATATCTAGGCATTTCTATTTCCTGAGATCTGAAGATTAGTATAAAAAAAATTTTGAAAATAAATAACAGAAAGCCAATGGTATCTTAATTAGCTGGTTAAAAGGAGATGTGTCAATTTCTGGGAGAATTTTTCTTTTAATTTGTCCAGCTTTTGCTTTATTATCAAAAGGTACAAAGTAGTTGGTCTAAACGTAATCAAATTTGAGAGTATGAATATATTGCTAAAACTTAAATGGCTTCAAATGTTTTTAGGCAATACAGAGAGCTTTTCCACCAACAAGTCTTCTAATACTGTAAATTGGCTTACACACACAATTTTACACCTCACAATACTCTTTTTTCAATTCAATTCATTTTTATTTGTATAGCGCTTTTTACAATGGTGATTGTCATATACTCCTATCTGGAATAACAGAAATATTCTACATAATAAACAATTTTCTGTTCTATGAGGAGTGGTAAATAGAAGTATTTGGTCAGTGTTGCATCTAATTGAATGAGACTCTTAATATGTTAGATTACAATTTATTCACATTAAAACACAGATACCCTCAGTTTTAAAAATGGTAACGAGATGTTCTCTTTTCTGCTGCACAACAAATATATGACAATATATCATTCAGACTTGCTACGTTAAATTTTAAGAAATAAATAAGACCATACATTTGACAAAAATAATGTTAATCTAAAATTTCCGATCCTCTGTAGGCTAAAAGAAATGCAATGTAAAATATTAAATGATTTATATTCATCCAATAAATTTTTGCATACAAAATTCAATTTTGAAAATGAACTTAGTCTTTTATGCAAACATTTATTGAAAGATATTGAACATATATTTTTTACATGTCGTTTTTTTACATAACGTTTATTCCACTGAGGCGAGATGTATTAAACCCAAGTGCAGTTTATTTACAAGGGCGAACATACAAGCATAAACTAAACTTGACTATTTACATAAACTCAAGACAAAACAACAAACATGAACTAGACTAGACCTTACTTAACTTGATTAAACAGAGCCATAAACACTAGCATCAACAAGCACTTACCAAAATAGAACATACAATAATCAACCAACCAATGACAACACGACACAAGGACAAGGCGAAGCATATGACAGGAGGACATAAGGACAAAACAGGAAGTAAACAAAACGGACTGCCTAGCATAGCTTAGCTAGCATAGCATACCATAGCTTAGCTAGACACAAAACAAACAATGAACATAAATCAACATAAAACACGAAAAAACAATAAAACAACAGGAAAACTGAATGTTAGAGTAAAGAATGTAGATACTTTAAATCCCCTCCTTTGTTTATTGTATTTGTAAATAATCTAAAATGCATCTTAGATGTTCTCCAAAATCCAAAGTCAGTCAAACTGCTTAATTTGTTTGTATTATATAACTTGTTGACTATAAGGACTATAGTTGATGACTATATGACTATAATGACTTGTTGACTATGGTTCTCCTGTGTTAAGCCTCCCAGGTTAGGTTTTATATATATATATACATATATATATATATACACATAACAACAGAATATATGTGTGTATATATATATCTATATATATATATACAAATATATATACACATACACACACATAGATCTGTTATATATATATATATATATATACATATATATATATACACATACACACACATATATGTGTGTAGATATATATATATATATATAGATATATATATATATATATATATATATATATATATATATAATATATATATGTATGTATATATATATATATATATATATATATATAT
>VCAZ01000136.1:0-5000 GCA_005784505.1 Bagarius yarrelli | reverse complement strand
AGTTCAGCTTAGTTCAGTTCTGTGTGTTGAGGAGCCTGATGGCTTGAGGGAGGAAACGGTTACACATTCTGCTTGTTTGGGCCCGAATGCTACGATACCTTTTTTCCAGGTGGTCGGAAAAGTGTGAAATGTGCGTGCGAGGGGTCGTCCACAATGCTTTTGGCTTTGCGGATGCAGCGAGTGGTGTAAATGTCCATTATAGAGGGAGGAGAGACTCGGATGATCTTCTCAGCTGTTCTCACTGTCCTTCGCTGGGTCTTGCGGTCTGAAACGGTGCAGTAATAATGATCATAATAATAATTATCCAAATAATAATAGCTTATAATTCGTATGAAACGTGAAACTTTCCATACGATGGCAGTCAAGATCCATTCAGAACTACAGACCAACACAGAATAACCCTTTGTCTTTTAACACACCCGATCCGTGGTTTATTGCAATGCCGAAAAAGAAAAAAAATAAGAAATGACTGTCAATGTTTTATATGAAAACAATAATTGGCAGTGGCGGTCAGGATTCATAGATCATAGCGTCTTTCTCAATCAATCCAATAATTAAGCTGTGCTAATAATAATTATGTTTTGACTTCTAATAAAATATACTAGCAGCAGTAGTGGTGGCATTGCAAGTTGTTGTAGACGACATGTTTACATACTGTTTATGACATGCAACAGTAGATATGTTACAATACACATTTTAATAAATGTTACACATATATATGTTATATATATATATATATATATATATATATATATATATATATATATATATATATATATATATATATAGGCGGGAGCGAGCACAACCACACAAACAGTTATGGCAGAGCAGATTGTATCTGAATACAGTTGAAGTAGAGCAGACTGTATCTAAAACAGTTACAGCAGAACAGATTGTATCTAAATAGAGTTATAGGAGAGCAGGGTGTATCCGAAAACAGTTATAACAGAGTGCATTTAAAAACAGTTATTACAGAGTGTACCTGAAAACAGTTATAGTAGAGCGGAGTGTATCTGAGTAGAATTATAGCAGAGCAGGGTGTATCTCAATAGAGTTATCGCAGAGTGTATCTGTGAAGAGTTAAAGCAGAGTGTCTCTGAATAGATTATAGCATTGCAGGAGTGTCTCTAAATAGTTATAGCAGAGCAGAGTATATATGAAAACAGATATAGCAGAGCGGAGTGTATCTGAGTAGAATTATAGCAGAGCAGGGTGTATCTGAAAAGAGTTATAGCAGAGCAGTGTGTATCTAAATAGAGTTATAGCAGAGCAGAGGTATCTCTGAAACAGAGTTTAGCAGAGCAGTTTATCTGAAAAACATCTATAGCATGAAAGAATGTATCTGAAAAGAGTTTATAGCAGAGTTTATCTGAATAAAAGTATAGCAGAGTGAGTGTCTCTGAATAGATTTATAGCATTGCAGAGTGTCTCTAAATAGTTATAGCAGAGCAGAGTGTATCTGATTAGAGTTATAGCAGAGCGAGTCATCTGAAAACAGTTATAGCAGAGCAGAGTATATATGAAAACAGATATAGCAGAGCAGAGTGTATCTGAGTAGAATTATAGCAGAGCAGGGTGTATCTAAATAGAGTTATAGCAGAGCAGAGTGTATCCGAATAGTTATAGCAGAGCAGAGTGTATCCGAGAAGAGTTCTAGCGGAGCAGAGTTTATTTGAAAACAGTCATAGCAGAGCAGAGTGTAATAAATTGGAGATTTTTGCTCTTCCCACCTTGGACTTTTCATTCTTTTATTTATTTAGAACATAGTGGAAATTATCTCTACATTTGACACCCCTGCGAATGTGTCCACTCAGAGGAGGGCTCTAAGTTCCGACAAGTTTTAGCAGAGCAGAGTGTATCTGAAAGCAATTATAGCAGAGAAGAGTGTATCTTAATTGAGTTATAGCAGAGCAGAGTGTATCTGAAATCGGTTATAGCAGAGCAGAGTGTATTTTAAAACAGTTATAGCAGAGCAGAGTATTTCTGGAAACAGTTATAGCAAAGTGTATCTGAAAACAGTCTTAGCAGAGTGTATCTGAAAATAGTTATAGCAGAGCAGAGTATATCTGCAAACAGTTATAAAAGAACAGAGTTTATATGAAAACAGTTATAGCAGAAGAGTCTATCTGAAAATAGTTATTAGCAGAGTGTATCTAAAAACAGAGCAGAGTGTATCGGAAAATAGTTAAAGCAAAGTGTATCTGAAAACAGTCATAGCAGAGTGTATATTAAAACAGTTATAGCAGAGCAGAGTGTATCTGAAAAACAGTTATAGCAGAGCAGAGTGTATCTGAATAGAGTTATAGCAGAGCAGAGTATATCTAAAAAACAGTTATAGCAGACCAAAGTGTAGTCCATGCCATTCTATATGTGTGTTTCTGTTTAAGTCTAGTCTATTTAATTTTAGTTGTTTTGCTAAGTGTGTCTATGCATTTAAGTTATGTTTAGGTTATGTTTGTATGTTCACATTTTTAAATAAACTGCTCCTTGGTTCTCAACAATACGGCTCGCCTCAGTGAAGTCTGTTACAGTATCTGAATAAAGTTACAGCAGACCAGAGTGTAACTGAATAGAGTTATAGCAAAGCAGAGTGTATATGAATAGAGTGATAGCAGAGCAGAGTGTATTCGAATAGATTTATAGCATTGCAGAGTGTCTCTAAATAGTTATAGCAGAGCAGAGTTTATCTGACGACAGTCATAGCAGAGTGTATCTGAAAACAGTGATAGCAGAGCAGAGGATATCTGAAAACAGTGATAGCAGAGCAGAGTGTATCTGAAAACAGTGATGATAGAGACAAGCGAGTGTATCTGTAAAACAGTTATAGCAGAGCAGAGGTATCTGAAAACAGTTATAGCAGGGCAGAGTGTATCTGAAAACAGTTATAGCAGAGTGTATCTGAAAACAGTTATAGCAGAGCAGAGTGTATTGAAAACAGTTATAGCAGGGCAGAGGATTGAAAACAGTTTCGAGATAGTATTGAGAGTGTATCTGAAATTTATAGCAGAGGTATCAGAGTGTATCAAAAATTATAGCAGAGCAGGGTTTCTAAATGAGTTATAGGGAATAGTGTAATGAAAACAGTGATAGCAGATGTATCTAAAATCAGTCATAGCAGACTGTATCTGAATAGAGTTATAGCAGAGTGTATCTGAATAGAGTTATAGCACAGCAGAGTGTATCTAAAATCAGTCATAGCAGAGTGTATCTAAAATCAGTCATAGCAGGTGGATCTAAAATCAGTCATAGCAGAGTGTAATTGAAAACACTTATAGCAGAGCAGAGAATATCTAAATAGAGTTATAGCTGAGCAGAGTGTATCGAAAACATTTTAGCAGAGCAGAGTGTATCTGACAAACAGTTATAGCCGACAGAGTGTATCTGAAAACAGTTATAGCAAACAGAGTGTATCTGAAAAACAGTTATAGCAGAGGGATCTAAAAAAACAGTCATAGCAGAGTGTACGGAAAAACAGTTATAGCAGAGCAGAGTGTATCTAAATATGTTATAGCAGAGCCAGAGTGTATCTGAAAAACAGTTAGAGCAGAGTGTATCTGAAAACAGTGTATCTGAAAAAACAATAACAGAGTGTATCTGAAAACAGATGTAACAAGTAGAAGTATCTGGCAACAGTTACAGCAGAGCAGAGTGTATCTGAATAGAGTTAAGCAGAGTGGAGTGTTTCTGAATAGAGTTATAGAAGAGCAGAGTGTATCTGAAAACAGTTATAGCAGAGCACAGAGTACTGATAGAGTTATAGCCGAGCAGAGTGTATCTGACAACAGTTATAGAGAGTGTATCTGACAACAGTTCTACAGAGTGTATATGAAACCGTCTAGCAGAGTGGATCTAAAAAAGTCATAGCAGAGTGGATCTAAAAACAGTTATAGCAGAGCAGAAGTTTATCTGAAAACAGTTATAGCAGAAACAGAGTGTATCTGAATAGAGTTACAAAATCTGAAGTGTTTCTGAATAGAGTTATAGCAGAGCAGAGTGATGTGAAAACAGTTATAGCAGAGCAGAGTGTATCTGAAAACAGTTATAGAAGAGTGTATCTAAAAACAGTCATAGCAGAGTGTATTTGAAAAATAGTTATGCAGAGGTATCTGAAAACAGTTATAGCAGAGTGTATCCCAAAGCAGTATAGCAGAGGTATCTGAAAAACAATTATAGCACAGCAGACTGTATCTGAATAGAGTTATAGCAGAGTGTCTGAATAGAGTTCTATAGTGAGCAGAGTTAAGAGAGTATAGCAGAGCAGAGTGATCTAAATAGAGTCATAGCAGATCAGAGTCTATCTAAAAACGTTATAGAATAGCAGAGTGTATGTAAAAAAGTTATAGCAGATCAGAGTGCATCTGAAAACATTCATAGCAAGCAGAGTGTATCTGAATACAGTTTAACAGAGCAGAGTGTATCTGAAAAACAGTTATAGCAGAGTGATCTAAAAACAGTTATAGCAAGCAGATGGATCTGAAAACAGTTATGCAAGCAGAGATTATCTGAATAGTTATAGCGAGCAAGTGTATCTGAATAGAGTTATAGCAGAGCAGATGTTCTGATAGAGTTTATAGCACGAGAGTATTGAATAGTTCTGAGAGTTATAATAGGTTATAGCAGAGCAGAGTATCTCTGAATAGAGTTATAACAGAGCAGAGATCTCTGAATAGAGTTAGTTTAATGAGAAGATAGCGAGAAGAGTGTTCTTGAATAGAGTTATAGCAGAGCGAGAGTGTTCTCTGAATAGGTTATGCAGAGCAGATTGTATCTGAATAGAGTTATGCAGAGTGTATCGATAGAGTTATAGAAGAGCAGAGTGTATCTTAAAACAGTTATAGCAGAGCAGAGTGTATCTAAATAGAGTCATAGCAGATCAGAGTCTATCTAAAAACGGTATAGCATAGCAGAGTGTATGTAAAAAAAGTTATAGCAGATCAGAGTGCATCTGAAAACATTCATAGCAAAGCAGAGTGTATCGAATACAGTTATAACAGAGAGAG